>CAJQUW010005285.1:5000-40276 GCA_907163375.1 Prostheceraeus crozeri
CCCCCCCCCCCCCCCCCCCCCCCCCCCCCCCCCCCCCCCCCCCCCCCCCCCCCCCCCCCCCCCCCCCCCCCCCCCCCCCCCCCCCCCCCCCCCCCCCCCCCCCCCCCCCCCCCCCCCCCCCCCCCCCCCCCCCCCCCCCCCCCCCCCCCCCCCCCCCCCCCCCCCCCCCCCCCCCCCCCCCCCCCCCCCCCCCCCCCCCCCCCCCCCCCCCCCCCCCCCCCCCCCCCCCCCCCCCCCCCCCCCCCCCCCCCCCCCCCCCCCCCCCCCCCCCCCCCCCCCCCCCCCCCCCCCCCCCCCCCCCCCCCCCCCCCCCCCCCCCCCCCCCCCCCCCCCCCCCCCCCCCCCCCCCCCCCCCCCCCCCCCCCCCCCCCCCCCCCCCCCCCCCCCCCCCCCCCCCCCCCCCCCCCCCCCCCCCCCCCCCCCCCCCCCCCCCCCCCCCCCCCCCCCCCCCCCCCCCCCCCCCCCCCCCCCCCCCCCCCCCCCCCCCCCCCCCCCCCCCCCCCCCCCCCCCCCCCCCCCCCCCCCCCCCCCCCCCCCCCCCCCCCCCCCCCCCCCCCCCCCCCCCCCCCCCCCCCCCCCCCCCCCCCCCCCCCCCCCCCCCCCCCCCCCCCCCCCCCCCCCCCCCCCCCCCCCCCCCCCCCCCCCCCCCCCCCCCCCCCCCCCCCCCCCCCCCCCCCCCCCCCCCCCCCCCCCCCCCCCCCCCCCCCCCCCCCCCCCCCCCCCCCCCCCCCCCCCCCCCCCCCCCCCCCCCCCCCCCCCCCCCCCCCCCCCCCCCCCCCCCCCCCCCCCCCCCCCCCCCCCCCCCCCCCCCCCCCCCCCCCCCCCCCCCCCCCCCCCCCCCCCCCCCCCCCCCCCCCCCCCCCCCCCCCCCCCCCCCCCCCCCCCCCCCCCCCCCCCCCCCCCCCCCCCCCCCCCCCCCCCCCCCCCCCCCCCCCCCCCCCCCCCCCCCCCCCCCCCCCCCCCCCCCCCCCCCCCCCCCCCCCCCCCCCCCCCCCCCCCCCCCCCCCCCCCCCCCCCCCCCCCCCCCCCCCCCCCCCCCCCCCCCCCCCCCCCCCCCCCCCCCCCCCCCCCCCCCCCCCCCCCCCCCCCCCCCCCCCCCCCCCCCCCCCCCCCCCCCCCCCCCCCCCCCCCCCCCCCCCCCCCCCCCCCCCCCCCCCCCCCCCCCCCCCCCCCCCCCCCCCCCCCCCCCCCCCCCCCCCCCCCCCCCCCCCCCCCCCCCCCCCCCCCCCCCCCCCCCCCCCCCCCCCCCCCCCCCCCCCCCCCCCCCCCCCCCCCCCCCCCCCCCCCCCCCCCCCCCCCCCCCCCCCCCCCCCCCCCCCCCCCCCCCCCCCCCCCCCCCCCCCCCCCCCCCCCCCCCCCCCCCCCCCCCCCCCCCCCCCCCCCCCCCCCCCCCCCCCCCCCCCCCCCCCCCCCCCCCCCCCCCCCCCCCCCCCCCCCCCCCCCCCCCCCCCCCCCCCCCCCCCCCCCCCCCCCCCCCCCCCCCCCCCCCCCCCCCCCCCCCCCCCCCCCCCCCCCCCCCCCCCCCCCCCCCCCCCCCCCCCCCCCCCCCCCCCCCCCCCCCCCCCCCCCCCCCCCCCCCCCCCCCCCCCCCCCCCCCCCCCCCCCCCCCCCCCCCCCCCCCCCCCCCCCCCCCCCCCCCCCCCCCCCCCCCCCCCCCCCCCCCCCCCCCCCCCCCCCCCCCCCCCCCCCCCCCCCCCCCCCCCCCCCCCCCCCCCCCCCCCCCCCCCCCCCCCCCCCCCCCCCCCCCCCCCCCCCCCCCCCCCCCCCCCCCCCCCCCCCCCCCCCCCCCCCCCCCCCCCCCCCCCCCCCCCCCCCCCCCCCCCCCCCCCCCCCCCCCCCCCCCCCCCCCCCCCCCCCCCCCCCCCCCCCCCCCCCCCCCCCCCCCCCCCCCCCCCCCCCCCCCCCCCCCCCCCCCCCCCCCCCCCCCCCCCCCCCCCCCCCCCCCCCCCCCCCCCCCCCCCCCCCCCCCCCCCCCCCCCCCCCCCCCCCCCCCCCCCCCCCCCCCCCCCCCCCCCCCCCCCCCCCCCCCCCCCCCCCCCCCCCCCCCCCCCCCCCCCCCCCCCCCCCCCCCCCCCCCCCCCCCCCCCCCCCCCCCCCCCCCCCCCCCCCCCCCCCCCCCCCCCCCCCCCCCCCCCCCCCCCCCCCCCCCCCCCCCCCCCCCCCCCCCCCCCCCCCCCCCCCCCCCCCCCCCCCCCCCCCCCCCCCCCCCCCCCCCCCCCCCCCCCCCCCCCCCCCCCCCCCCCCCCCCCCCCCCCCCCCCCCCCCCCCCCCCCCCCCCCCCCCCCCCCCCCCCCCCCCCCCCCCCCCCCCCCCCCCCCCCCCCCCCCCCCCCCCCCCCCCCCCCCCCCCCCCCCCCCCCCCCCCCCCCCCCCCCCCCCCCCCCCCCCCCCCCCCCCCCCCCCCCCCCCCCCCCCCCCCCCCCCCCCCCCCCCCCCCCCCCCCCCCCCCCCCCCCCCCCCCCCCCCCCCCCCCCCCCCCCCCCCCCCCCCCCCCCCCCCCCCCCCCCCCCCCCCCCCCCCCCCCCCCCCCCCCCCCCCCCCCCCCCCCCCCCCCCCCCCCCCCCCCCCCCCCCCCCCCCCCCCCCCCCCCCCCCCCCCCCCCCCCCCCCCCCCCCCCCCCCCCCCCCCCCCCCCCCCCCCCCCCCCCCCCCCCCCCCCCCCCCCCCCCCCCCCCCCCCCCCCCCCCCCCCCCCCCCCCCCCCCCCCCCCCCCCCCCCCCCCCCCCCCCCCCCCCCCCCCCCCCCCCCCCCCCCCCCCCCCCCCCCCCCCCCCCCCCCCCCCCCCCCCCCCCCCCCCCCCCCCCCCCCCCCCCCCCCCCCCCCCCCCCCCCCCCCCCCCCCCCCCCCCCCCCCCCCCCCCCCCCCCCCCCCCCCCCCCCCCCCCCCCCCCCCCCCCCCCCCCCCCCCCCCCCCCCCCCCCCCCCCCCCCCCCCCCCCCCCCCCCCCCCCCCCCCCCCCCCCCCCCCCCCCCCCCCCCCCCCCCCCCCCCCCCCCCCCCCCCCCCCCCCCCCCCCCCCCCCCCCCCCCCCCCCCCCCCCCCCCCCCCCCCCCCCCCCCCCCCCCCCCCCCCCCCCCCCCCCCCCCCCCCCCCCCCCCCCCCCCCCCCCCCCCCCCCCCCCCCCCCCCCCCCCCCCCCCCCCCCCCCCCCCCCCCCCCCCCCCCCCCCCCCCCCCCCCCCCCCCCCCCCCCCCCCCCCCCCCCCCCCCCCCCCCCCCCCCCCCCCCCCCCCCCCCCCCCCCCCCCCCCCCCCCCCCCCCCCCCCCCCCCCCCCCCCCCCCCCCCCCCCCCCCCCCCCCCCCCCCCCCCCCCCCCCCCCCCCCCCCCCCCCCCCCCCCCCCCCCCCCCCCCCCCCCCCCCCCCCCCCCCCCCCCCCCCCCCCCCCCCCCCCCCCCCCCCCCCCCCCCCCCCCCCCCCCCCCCCCCCCCCCCCCCCCCCCCCCCCCCCCCCCCCCCCCCCCCCCCCCCCCCCCCCCCCCCCCCCCCCCCCCCCCCCCCCCCCCCCCCCCCCCCCCCCCCCCCCCCCCCCCCCCCCCCCCCCCCCCCCCCCCCCCCCCCCCCCCCCCCCCCCCCCCCCCCCCCCCCCCCCCCCCCCCCCCCCCCCCCCCCCCCCCCCCCCCCCCCCCCCCCCCCCCCCCCCCCCCCCCCCCCCCCCCCCCCCCCCCCCCCCCCCCCCCCCCCCCCCCCCCCCCCCCCCCCCCCCCCCCCCCCCCCCCCCCCCCCCCCCCCCCCCCCCCCCCCCCCCCCCCCCCCCCCCCCCCCCCCCCCCCCCCCCCCCCCCCCCCCCCCCCCCCCCCCCCCCCCCCCCCCCCCCCCCCCCCCCCCCCCCCCCCCCCCCCCCCCCCCCCCCCCCCCCCCCCCCCCCCCCCCCCCCCCCCCCCCCCCCCCCCCCCCCCCCCCCCCCCCCCCCCCCCCCCCCCCCCCCCCCCCCCCCCCCCCCCCCCCCCCCCCCCCCCCCCCCCCAACCCCCCCCCCCCCCCCCCCGCACACCCTGAAGCACAATCACTTACTGATAATCCAAAACTGCAAAATTATGCATATCACATTTGGTGACAATACCACCTGTATCCCCCATACTATCAATGATTTTTTACCTTTCAGTAGATTTTTATAGAAACAGTTTGAACGATTTTTAAAATTATACGACAATTTTCAATATAATAATTTTTCAGCTACTCCGCTACTTATTAGATTATTTTAATTGAGTGAGCCGGAAACTCACTAGTGCTCCGCATTCCGCTTTTCCTATGTACATAAGGTCTGGTAGATGGCAAATAGTTCATCAAAACACTCCGCATTCCGCTTCTGGAGGCTCCACTGTATTTAGCAGTAGGCACATGCCCCTTCGTTCGACTATTTTCAGTTCACTGTTACAGTGTCTTGATTTGAATTTTGCAGAATATGCTTTAATATTACTACGCTTGTTGTTAATGTTAATTGACTTTCATACAGCGTTTGTTGTCTCTGATAAACATTTGCAACTTTTCCGAAAAATACTTCCCTTATCATGTTGTTGTGATATGCTTTTCAAAAACCGAATTGTATTTTTAAAAACAAATATATTCATACAAAATCGAGTTTTGTTTGAAGTTGAAAAAAACCCGCTCATGATGCGTTCTCATCTGCAAGCCCTTGACTGCAGAACACATGAACTTTAGAAGTTATGAGGATAAAGGAAGATGGATAATGAGTGGAACAGAAACCAGAGATTGAGTCTCAGAATTTTCGGTGTGCCAAACAACTTGTGCAATCGCGTAATTGTCACTCTGGCTGCCATGTTAAATTGATGATTTGCTTGATGCTTTTTACAGTTAAATTACTTGCGCAGTTAATTGCTCAAACCACGTAGCATCATAAAAACAATGACCTCAATAATTGAAAAATGAGGATAGAATTAAAGGTAAAATACCTGGACTTGCCATGATAAAGACATTTTAATGAAAACCTGCATGAGAGAAGCGCAACTCTTGCTTCGCACTTGTCACTTTAAAAATCAATGCATAATGCGCAATCTGATGTCTTACAATTAGCACCAAAAGTCAGATTAATAATTCTAGATGGCTTGTTTGATCTAAAAGATCCAAAAATTGATTCGAAATTTGAAAATTCTATTCCGCTGTGATGTTAGCGCAGCTCATTGCAAAGAAATTTTTATGTAAAGTTATAAAAACATTGAGAGCTTAGAGTACAGATAGAGCAGCAACTCAGCATATAAATCCCCAATGTTCGATTTTATTACAAGAACTCGAGTTGAGACCCAGTGCCACATGTGAGATAACCAAATTTGTACACTCTTAGAGAAATTGCACAAATTTGATACAAATTGCACGAGCAATACAAAAGGAATAATAGCATTTTTCAAAATCCTCCGTGTCATGTCAACCTTTGGACAGGTAATATACTGTTAAATTGAATTTACAAATCGATGGGTTGCTATTACTTTAATGCTCAGGTAATTAATGAGAGCAGTTTGTTAAGCGTCATCATGTAACAAGCAACATGTCACTGAAAGAGTAAAAATAGCAAATACAAAGATAATTTATAAAGACTTGATTACTGTTCACATTCAAGAAAAGAAGCGCAAATTTAGTGAATCATAAAATATTGCCAAAAACTTAAAATCTCAGTTAAGAAGCGTAATCACATCTCACTTTTTCCATGAAAACTTGTATTCTAGTGCGATTTATGGCATTCCCTTGATAATCAGCACAATTTCCGCTTAATTGAGATGCCTATCAGTAAATGTTCATCCAAAAGAAGTTTGATTCATTCCTTTTGATGTCTAATACGTTTCACACTACTTATATAATGCTTTCACGTCGCTAGTATATAAACACAGGAATATTTTGCAAAATTTAGCTTCTTAGAAAGTGATAAAATTTCTTTTTGATCGCAGGAACGTAATCTCCGGAAAAACAGAATCTTTTGATATAAACATTTTCACTGTATGCTGACATTTTTTGAGTCAGCTGTCGACACTCTTACTCTATGATTACGTCATACTTACTCTGATGATTGAGAGGAATGGAAATACCGAGATTTCAGTTGTTTAAATGGGTCGAAATTTAATGACGAAGTGAGATTACGACAAAAGAAAAAGTCAGTGAAAATCTTCTCAGTTTTGGTCGAATTATTTTATTAATTACTAATTTATTGTAAATTTTGCTTGTCAATTATTATTCTTAAATTTATTTAACATACATATTTAAGTCACTTTTCAGAGCGGACCTTCACTGTTCATTAAAGTATCAATCAAGTGACTTCCTTATTTCACTTGAAATTATTTTCTTTCACATCATCTTTTTGTCTATAAAGTGATCTCCCGGAAGCTGATCAACATTTAGTTTACTTCGGCAGGTTAATCCATACCCACTTAAATTTAAGCCTTTACCAAACGAACACTCCGCATTTTTAGCGGAGCCCTGTAGTTTGTTGACGCGACGTAAATGAAACTGTGCCTCAATAATTATCATTTTTTTCAGGAGGATCAACTCTCGACTTCAGCTCCATTCCTGGAGAGGTGGACATTCCGAATGTTGGCTGTTCTAAAAAAGTTATGACTTTTGTGGGTGCCTTTCGATATTCGTATCACTCGAAGTCCTCATACCAATGTGCTTACAACAATTATGTCATCATTCTTGTAATTGAAATAATAGTCAGTGTTGTGCTAAACATTCTTACAATCATTTTCATCAAAAAGCATAAATTGAGTCACTCCAAAAAGAATCAGCAGCTCATGTACCTCAATGCTACAAGTATTTTTACAGCTACAACAATTTTGTTTTTCTGCTTTCAGCGTTTTGTACTGCCAGTGAATAGGATCACCTGTTCATTAGGATATCAACTTATGTCATTTGGCTTCGCAGGGTTCTATTTATCACTAAATAGCTTGTCCACCGAATGTCTAGTTGCCGTTTATTTTCCACTTAAGTACAGAGAGATCATGTCTGGAAAGCGAATTATAATAGGGAATCTTATTTTCTTTATTGCCTTCATAGTCATTTTCCTAATTTATCCGGTACTAGCCTATGGATTACAATTAGATGGCTATTTAGCTGATTTTTGCACGACATTTCAAGTAATGACTTACAACTACATTACATTTTCAATCACAGTATTCAATGCTAACTATGTTATTCTTTTTGTAATGAATGTAGCCATCGGCATAGGCATCTTATTGGCATTCAAGAGAAAAAAGCAGATTACTAATAATTATGGTAGGAAAGCTTCAGAATCTGATAAATTGCTAAAAATGGCATTGCGTTTGTTTGCCATAGTCATTCTGAACGTGCTTGCATCATCTCTTTCACAGACAAAAGTAATGCTGAGATTCTTTGATGTTAGGAAAGAGATAATTCCATTGACACTTGCATTGTGCCTTCAGCTGTCGTCAGGATTTTGGAATATCATAATATTCTTTTTGGGGGACCGACAGATCTTTCAAATTTTGAAGAGCTATTTACCAAAACGAGGACGGTCTTCAAAGTGAATCACTTCATTTCTTGAACGTTTACTTATATTACCTGCATGAATGAGAACTTTCGGCTAAGTAATGCAACGATTTATAGAAGTTGTGTCACCATTGTCTTGATAAATCTGATGATGTGCATCGATCATTAACAATGCTTAATTTTCTTATATTGCATGATACAATTAATCAACAATTAATGCTTGGCTGATATTACTTACTGTTAACTCTTTTGGATGTTTTCAGCACTTTTCTTGTGTTCATCTTACACTAAACTGAAAAACACTGAAATTATATTCGAAGCACTAACGTGAAGTTGTTTTCAGTTGTGGAGTATTTGAAAATGTGTGCGCATGTGTTGATTCTCATAAGCAGGAATCAATAAAGTCAAATATGATTTTAGAGGCGTAATACATGTGATTAGAGAAGAGATCATATTTTGCAATAAATGATAAAAAATAAACTGTGTTAGTGTGCGGTCGTGTTTTCAGCAACTCCTGTCATTTAGTTGAATTTTCACTGTAATCATAGTTGTAGACAGTGGCGTAGCGTGCTTTCAAGCCACAGACCTTCGTCACACAATGGACTGATGTTTATAAACCAGACAACTTAAATTTCGAGACATTCAAATGACTAATCAGACGTTGATATCAATTTCAGTGAAGTTTCAAGCTTAAAGTATGCATGCATGTTCAACTTCATGGTATGCATTACTACACAATAAAATGGAAGTACATGTGATAAGCAAAAACCAGAGATTTCTAAGTGACAAGTGCATTGAAGTCCATAGACTGCCCTAAACGCACTGATTTATATTCGTATGTGTATTCATTTATTTTTAGTCCAATGTGGTGGACAATTTTCTTAACATTGTCATTGTGAGCTTGCGAACCAACGTTTATTATTCGTCAATGCGGCCCTGTCTGCAGAGCATTTTAAGCTTCAAATTGAAATGAAAAATACGATGTTTTTTGCTGATGATGACTTGAAAGATGCGTATTGCTCATTATGAGCAGTGTGACTAATGAGATCTTAGTCTAAGAACCAAACAGAGCATCCCTCTCTAGGAAAGCACAATATATGTAGAACAGTTTTCTGCGTTTATTATAGCCTGTCAATCATTCAAGCATATTTCATATCAATATATGCTTTTTACTTTCTTCATGAGTAGATTCCATTTCGTGTTCATCTAGTTTCGTGAGTGATGTTTGATTTTCCGTCTACTCTTTGCGAATACTAGATAGACTCTTCAGGAGGCAGCTGTGGTTAATCAGCCGTTTGTTGACACTAAAAGGAATATCACTGTAAACTAAGTTGAAACTATGGAATGTTTGTTCATTGATGATGTACATCAATCAGATTCATGCTTGAGCATTCATTCACATTGTCATTGCTCCGACGACACCACATTGTCATCACGTGTGTATAAAGGTGATCTGCTTTGTCTGTTCTGCGGTTGACTCTGTGTGATGTATGAGCGTTATACACTAGCGTCAAAGTGTGTGACACTTGTAGTGAAGACAGGACACGGAAATCGTGCATTCCCTGTCTATGGTTTTTTGATGCAATAATCTAACAATAGATTATTTCTTAAATCTTGAGGCATTTAATTTGCAGCACCGTTGAAGGTTAGAGAGGATTTTTGTTATGTCCACCGGCAAGGGAAAGACGATATTGCGACTATGATTGAAAGTAGAAGTGACATTCGAGGAAGTAGAAGTGTTTAACTGGCAGAAACTATCGACAATTTCGTACACCTTACTCGTTTGAGTACGCGCAATGGTTTCCCTTTTCCTACTTCGACAATTTTTGGTTGCGTAGGGTAGATCACGGACCTACATGTAATGCTGTTGCTATTGACAACAAATTTACGATTGACACTGATATCAGTGTTCCGAAAGAGGTTTCTGAAGTCCTTTCTAAAGGACCTAAGTTTCGTGTTCCACATAATCTAAATAGCCAAACGCTAATTAACCTTCCGATACCACTGGGTCTACACTGCACCCCACGCAGTTTTCGAAGCAATTGCAGACATCTAATGCTTTCACATTAGCCTCCGACAGTCTGTGAGTTTGTTGCTAATACGCAGTAATCCTATGTGCTCATAGTCCTTGCAAAGTACAGGTACTGGATTATAGCTTAGAATTGACAATATCAAAAAATCACAACTTTCCCGCATGGGGTCCAGGTTGGACCCCAGTTGAAATTATTCATAATAATGACATCTAAAATGTAACAAGATGTTTCATAGTGGTGTTGAGTATTGAAGCAACAACAACTTGCTTCATTTACTTTATTTGGACGGAAAATTCCATTGACGTGAAGGCCCTATAGCATACCTCGCAGCCTATTAAATGGGCTTATATATTTGCACTATTGAGATCGGGTGTGATCATGCTCTCTTTTCTAGACTATGATTACGTATGACTGCCTGAGTATGGACACTGTATGCATTTCCTTCATGCATTTCAAAATGCCATTGTCCTACTTGAAAATTCGGCAAAGATATTATGGTATAGTTAACAACTGCCTTGTATAAGAATATATGGAATGAAGTTCTGCATGACAAAGATTATACATTCACGTTGAATCCCTTCGTCAATCGCAATGTGTGCGGTGCATATCGGCGGTCGAGGGGCTTGTGTAATCATGGCAGCCAATGAGATTTCTACTCATTTGTCATGATCCGAGTATTGAAAAACGCTCTTTGGATAAAATTCGAGTCAAAACAGTGATGCAAAGATGGCGGCGTCAGAATGCGGCCACAAATGCTGTGGAATAGATGTGCTGATGATGATGAATAGCCATCCGACATGAAAGAAGATTCAGATGAAAGCAGAGAGATGTCTGTGATGGGCCTACAGCAGTCAAAGCAGCAGTGATAAGCATCTGACGACGATGTGCCGGTAGCTTGTAGCGATGATCTAGCTGTTTCTTGCTTACACATTTCCTTTGAAATGCAATTTACAATAATGTGATGCATCAGTGGCTTTGGAATGAGAAGAATGTAGTAGAATATAGGCAGCAATTGACGTGATTTTTATTTTTGGACTTAAGCTTGGAAAATATTAAAAGTTGTTTATGGTCATCACAAAGGTGAGAACAATAAAAATGAGTTCAGACAGTATGAATTCATTTCAGACAAACAAACAACAGCCAATGAAATTAACCAAAAATCGTGGCGCAGTGCCAATTTTGAGACGTGAGGACTTTTTTCCTCTACGGTATTATCTTGGAAACCTACTGAATTATCTTATTTCGGATTGATAATATGCTTAATTTCAAAAATTACATAATGCATAATTGTTGACGGTTGAATACCTATCTACCATTTATGAAATGCCTCAGACTTACTTGTATTAAAATTGAATTCAGTATTGTAAGTTTGACTCTTGAATGTCATTATCTCACTACTTACAAAACAGTAATAAGTACCATGCAACATTTGAGCGATCTTTTAGATATCATTGATGCTATCCTTTAACATTTTGCTGGTATGGCCTTAGTATGTAGAGCATACCACATTTGAAATTGCATACGAAAAGCATGCAAATAGATACAGAAATAAACAAAAAAATCATTTTGGTATGCATCCTTCGTATGTGATTGGCTTTGAGCGATTTACAGTATAGCTGATGACTTTGTAACATCCTCCTGAGATCGTACCGAAGGAGACCTTGCTGTTCTCATAATGTGAGCTGCTCCGCAGCTACAACGAAGTGAATATCAATAGGGGAGTTGTTAGCAGTCACCGGAAGACGGTCCTTGAGTGCAGCTTGAGAAATGCGAAAAGTAGTGAAGGAAAATACAGGCTTCACTGCGGGAACATTTTAGATATTTTCTGAAAAGCGTCGACTTGGTTATGTTTCAACTTTTAAATATCATTTTCTCATAGTAAATGGTCAAAAAGCAACCAGCGTTTTAGCGTCGAATGCTCATCTGAGTACTTATTGTCGTTACCTATCAAAGACCAATATGAACTTACTTATGCTAGCCGAAATTGAGGTTAGTTTGACCATTTATTCATATTTTGACTAAAATTGAAGTTACTTTTATCCAATATGATGTTGCAAAGGTATAACAGCGTTATTAGTATTAAAGCGAATATTTGCGGAATAGATATCATAATGTCCCCAATTGTTCTATTTCTCATTTCCATCAAAGTATTACTGACAAGTGTTGTGATCCTGTCACCACTCGAGTCACTAAATTTCATTATTCCAAGCATTTACAGCCGAAAATCAATCACGGATACGAATTGACCAACTTCTAATTTCATTCTAACGAGTCCTGACAGAACCCGTTGTTGAGGCTTTACCTGAACTCATCTTCGTGAAGTGTGCGAAGTCAAGGTACTCGGCATGGAAAGCACTGGACGAAGACTTGTCGCACGCGTTTGACACGCTTATAGGAAATGCATGTCTGAGAGCTGAGAAATTCGCGGCAATGATAAGTGATGATGGTATTATGATATTTGGCAAGAAGAAGAAGCGTCAATAAGGCAGTAAAAAATGACCAGAAAAAAATCAGTCCCAACCGGCAGCGGTGACGGATTGAGGAGCTCAGGAAGGAAGCTCGGAGACTTCGAAGTCTCAAAAATTCATTCAGCGAAGCGGAAGCAGCTGAAATAGATGATCTCTTGCAAGAAAACAAGACCGCAATATCGAAGTTGGCGAGAGCCGAAAGGAAAGTAAGAGAAGCAATGAAAGAAGGGAAGCGTTTCATGGGGGACCCGTTCCGCTTTACAAGATTAGAGGAAGTGTTGCAGAACACCTATTCTGATCTGAACAGGAATTTTAATGTGCACGATATGATTGAGCTCGACAGGCCATCAATTTCATCAACAACGACGCACACCTATTGGGGTCGAAATCTCGGTGACGGATGGCGCTCAGCTGATGACAGGTCCGTCTTGGGTGCAGCAGTTGCTGTTTCACATAACCTACAAACACACTCGTGTGTCCCTGCTGTCTATACATGTGTAATAATCAGGTAGAATGTGCCCTGTTTGTTCAAGTGTCTCTTTTACCGCAGTAGCCCAACTTTTTCCACAGTGTTGTCTCTGATTTACATTTGCAACTTATGCGATGAAACTTGATTACCTGCAACAAGAGAATTTTATAGTATGTGCTGTTGTGATGATGAGATATGCTTTCAAGTACAGAATTTATATTCATACTACGTCGAGTTTTGATCTTAAGTTGGAAAAATACATCTCTGACGTTTACAACTGCATGCCTATGGCTCCGGTGCATGCATGCATGTGTACCTGTATTTCAAAAGAGATCATGGGGGTTGCTGCTTGGTTTGCTTGGGATTTTGGGTTGCTTGGGTGTCAAACACCAAGCCCAAACTTAAAGGACGAAGTGAAACTTCTGCTGTAAGTCTGTGTAAGCCTAATATTTTCTCTCTCGGTCTCGTGCTATTTTTTGCGACACTATTTCACATTCTCCATTGGGTATCTAATCTATTGCTGTACTGCTGCTGTCAACCAGTCACAGCGCTAAACTGTGGGCTGTGATTCTCTCGAGAAGAGCCAGTCAGTCACAGATTTTTTAGAAGAGAATCTGAATAATAGGAATAATAGTTCATGATTCATTGTTCCTCAAGCAACGCCTATGTGTCTCCTGGTCTACTATTGTTATTGTCTATCGCTCGACTACCGTACACATTGTAGGCCCAATCATGAAAAGTAAACATCTGATCACACAATTGAAGGTTTTTGTCTAGTGGCAATATCTAAGATGTAGGCTAGGCTCGTGAGGTACTGCAGTGTAATGTAATGCATAGCCTATATTGTACATTTTTACGGTGAGCACTAGGTGACATCTCACGCGTGATTCACGCGTAATTACGGAGCACCCCCAAACATCCGTGATTACGCGTGAACCACGGCTGAACCAATTCTACGTGTTGTGTCTATCCTGAGCTTAAACCCAGGTCCTATTACATTGTTTAGCATCTAATACATGCAGACATAAGCCGCAAAGTCAAGGTCTATATAGAAAGGCCATAGATATATTGCAATTAATCACGCGTGATTACACTTGAACCACGGCCGAACCAATTATGCGTGCTGTGTCTATCCTGAGTATAAAACCTATTACGCTGCTTAGCCTCTAATGTATGTAGACAAAGGCCGCAAAGTCCAGGCCTATTTAGAATGGCTGTAGATACGTGTATATCGCAGAGAATCACGCGAGGCGTTTGTGTCATTTAAATTAAGCGTAGTTGCGTTTGGTGGTTTCAGACTATGGTTTCAGATAGCAAGCAAATAACTACACCTAATTTGGTAAAGATCAAAAAATGGTGCGGAAAGTTAAGGAGGACACCACCAAATGATCTGACCGTAACTTGGAGTCTCCTTAATAATTTCGTTTCTCATTTTACAGTATGTAGGCCTATATCATATGTCATTTTAAATGAAATATCAAAAATTTGAGCTCATTTACGAAGATGTCAGACTCAGATTTTCATTAATCTTCAATTTATGCAGCAATGCTGGGAAAACATAGACAGGTACACCAGTTGATTTAACTTTGAATTAGATTCATAGGACGATTCTGCATGAAAATGCTATAGAAAGTAATATTCCATTCCACGCCAAATTAAAGATCGACAAAAATATTTCAAAAACCCAACCGTGATAGAGTTGATGAGGTACAGGCACGCAGATAAGTGCGCCATTTCTTTCAACGTGATGCATGGTCCAAATTGCATGTAGAGATGCATCAAAGCCGGGCCGACGGCAGCCCGACTGCCCACGGCTCAGTTCGACTTCATTTCTTTGAGCCGATTGGAGCCGCTACTCCTCGTCTTGGCTTGAAATCTTGTCATTGGAAGTAGGTGGAGAGGGAATCGATCCGGACTGAAATTATCACAACACTCAATCTAAAGTCTGAATATGTAAGTCCTGTCAAAGCCTCCTGTCAGCTGGAGAAGTCACGTTAAGTTTCATTCTTTCCTTCACGTTTTCCCTATTTTCTCATCACATCCTACACGATAGTAATGGACAATAGTGGCTCATTATTAACAATTTAGCTAGCAACATATAAGCAAAATCTAGACAATTTTCCTTTGCCTTGAGTGATGTCAGAGACGCTAGTGTCGAAAGATTTACAATAATTTGTTGCATTCTTGTGCAGTTTAATTTCAGCATGATGGCAATAAGGGGCCATTCATAAAGGACGTCGGAAAGATATTGACATTTTTCAACTCCCCTTGCCTCGTGAATTCAATCTCGATCTCGTTTCTCAATTTCGGGTTCAAATTTGTCGACCTAACTGTAATCACGTAGTCTTATTTGTGATTTAAATTACAACTGCAACATGAATCTGAACAACATTCGGTATTCATTAATACAATTTAGTGCATGGTAGTGAATTCAATTTCGATCTCGCCTCGCAATCTCGAATTCAATATTACAAATAGGCAAATATCAGATTGTTCCAATTACTCAGAAAAAGTAATTAATTACAGACAATTGTCATTTACTGCACAGTAGCCTATAGTCCTATTTGTAATGGAAATTGAATGAACAACAAATACATGTATATGTACTGCATTTGCATTCATCAATGCAGTTTAGTAGGCTACATCTGTGCAGAGCAATGTTCTCACTGCTGACAACTGTTTCCAGTTGCAACGAAGTCACCTGAACTCCCAAGTTGGCATGGCAAAGGTCATCGAAGTGCTAGTTTTGTTTGTATGGATATTAAGTTATCACCAATCCTTTAAAAGTCAAACATCTGCTGAATGGTGCCACATTTCGGTTTTACGATTGAAACTCGTAGTATATGACGACCACGTAAAAATTTTAACAGCGTCGCGTTCTGCCGCATAATCGGCGCTAGAATGTGATTGTATATAAATGTAACTGCATCATAGGGGGCCCCTATCATGTAGTTGCATTTATATACAATTCTAGCGCCGATTATGCGGCAGGAACGCGACGCTGTTAACATTTTTACGTGGTCATCATATACCACGAGTTTCAATTATTAGGGACTTAAGACGCCTCATGTTTGACAGTGACAGATTGAATTTCGTGACTCCGTCTTTATTCATAATTGCAGAAATTTTTCACGTACGATGAATCAGGATGAACGATCCTTATTTGCGTGAATACGACGAGAAGAGTGTTTCCCAAGATTTTATACTTCATTATTTTAGGCGAAAATAATTCTGTTGATTTTAGTACTAAATATCAAACCAGACAAAGCACAAGCTTAGAAGGTTATTTAAATTACCGGATTCTTGACAAGAAATGGGTAGAAAGTAAAAGGAGAATCCGCTACTTTAACGGTGATGTCAAAAGTCAAAACAGCCTTAATGAAATGGTTGACTAATCGTAGTCATTAAGCTCTTATTGAAATGTATCTCTTCCCGTTTACATGGATACAACACCATTGGGTAAGCCTGCCTATGCGAGTAAGCGTGATGCACTATTTTGGTTTCACGAAGCTTGACTAACAATAAGCTTTGAAACAATTATGAATTAATTCAATGGGATTAATGAAATTCATAAAAACAAGCTTTATGTTGCATATACCGTACACACTCTTTAGTAAAATTTAATACTACATAGGGTTTGTCACATGAAACTGCAATCAATGCAATCATGAATGAAATTATAATTGTTTTTCTCCCTGGAACGGTGGAATGGTCTTTCAATGCACAATAAAAATCAAACTTTAACCAAGCCAGTTCATAGCCAGCATGTCCGTACAGTATTTTGTTCACTAAATAATGGACTACGCATATTTGAGATAAAGAGAGGAAAGTTAGAAGAAAACCAACGGACGAGGTTTTATTTCTCGTTTTATTGCAAGCCCTTTTTGACTGTCGATGCCCGACGACCGAGCACTTACCCGACAATGACCGTTGAAACGATCCAAGGCCTCGCAATAGAACAAGAGATAGAACTCATTAGTTTTTGGACCTTCCTCACTGCATCTCGCAGTGTTTTGCGCCTCGTCCAATCAATATTCGTCACCATCGACGACTATGAGACTTGATGAACTCCCGGCTTCCAACAAATATGACGAGTAGGCCGTATTCTTGACGCCTTTCATGACAAGCACCATCTGCTCTTTTTACACATGAAATTCTCTCTCTTAATACCAAAATATTTGTGTGAATATGCGCATTTTGGCGTACACTTGTCTATACGTATATGTTATTTATTCATCACCATGCTATATTTACATGAACTCTCATTAAATAAAGGACTTGGCATGATCAGTAAAGAAATGAGTTAATTAAAAAGCTAATACATTGATATTTAAGTTTCGTGAGATAGCTTCGTCAAGAGGTCAGAAATTAATTGGATTTTTCGTTGTGAAAAAATGAAGGAATTAACTGGACATTCCCTTACTTTTACATTTTTCCCTTCAAATGGTATTTTGTAAGTGGGCTGGGAATGTAGGAATATCAGTACAATTGGCTTCAACAATAATTGACCAAATATTCCAACAAGCAATTGAATGTAACAAGTATTTTTTATATGGTATCATTTGATTCGTTTTCATGCAATTTTTATTTGATTAGTGTATGCATCAAAGAATTCTTATCTCGAATAGTCGAGATCTCGGCACTGTTATGATCTCTAGATCTCGAACGTCTGAAAATGGTCGAGATCTCGGTATTAGAGATTGAATTCAATAAGTTATTACCTTTCAAATAATATTTAACATGTGCGTACGGGAATACAGTACATTTGGCGTCAACAGTTAAGCTGTCCCAAAATGCAATTAAATGTGGCATTAATTTTCAGATGTCAACTCTACAGACCGTTTCATGAATAATTGGGACACAAGTTAATCTATTTTCATGTGTAATTTTCGTGTTGAAGTCCTGCTTCAATTTTAATAAACGATACACCATTTGAAACCTTATGTTCCAGTTCCACATATTATTTTGACACACAGTTCAATTTAAGTGGTCAGTTGTGGTCAGCAACGAAAGAAAATTAAACGTTTTCTATGGTGCAGGATTTCAATATGAAGACGACAGAAATAATGAACTAATGAAAATTGACAGAGAGTGTGAGCTATCATTCAGTTTCATCATAATGTACAGATTTTAAGATTCGTTGAATGTACAAAGAGATAGAGTATCCAAGTTGTACCAAAAATTGGTACTAAAAGAACATCTGCGAGATTTTTCAATGATGAAGATGCACAATTTCAAAAAACTCCATATCATGCGAAATAGTACCGGTACTTCAAATTGCCAGAGCATTTAGGTTGTGTTTGGAAAGTTGCGGTCAGCCGATTTAAAAGTATGAATTTTTGGTCAATTCATTCACCGAGATCTATAGACGAAACTGCGGAATGCTGAAAATTTTAGATTATCGCCATCATGATCGCAATGGCACAATCCAATCTCCTATTCGAACTGGCAGTTAATGCAACGCTAAATATCTGGCAGTTAATGCAACATTCTGGTCTCCACTGTTTGTGAAACGCTCACACAAAACTTACGCTCGCACGGCGTATACAGACTTTCCCTAACTTGACTTGGCAACAAAGCAATTCCTCGCCTTGCATGCAGTAAGATCGTTTGGCATGAATCATCTGCACGGGTCTGTCTTCTATGGTCTCCATTGTGTGTGAAATGCGCACACAAAACTTACGCTCGCACGATGCATACTTCCCACACCGGCTTTGCCGTGTGTGTTTCCACTGAGTAAAGTGTCGTGCGGTGTCTCTGGTAAAACCCGTTCTGCAGTCACCATTCGAGTGGTAAGGGAGGACATACACTAGTAGGGTGGAGCGAAAAAAACTTTTTTTCGAATTTGAATTTCGAATTTGGGGTTTGAAAACATACTCAAGGTCTGAAGATACAATATGCTAAAATTTGAGACGATTTGGACAATTTCTTCTGGTCCCACATCGATGTCAAAGTCAGACAAGAAATTGATATTTAAAAGGAATAAATTATATTTTGATTAATTGAGCTACATTCTGTGAGGTTAGAAATTGCATGTGGATCTATTTCGTCTTGGAAGATACTTATGTTACAGGACAAGGTATAGCCTACTACCGATTTCTTTTAACATACCCGTATACTCCAAACTGATTTGCAGAAGTTCACAACAGTGTTCAGTATTCACAACATATGATTTCCGAGTCCATTGTAAAAAAAACAAGCATCACCTGTTTTTGCAATAATACTAATATATCAAAACTTTTGTTTTACAGATTCTCAAGACAATGCATATCTGACAATGCTCGTGAAATCAGTAGGCCTGACATAACGTAGACTAGAGACTATTTTCTACTATGTAAAGTTCAGAAAAATCCAAAAGACTGCTTGAATTGGCTACTGTCTAAATTCTTTCTTCGTATTAAATCTGTCCATCTTCTTTCGAGACAAAATCTTTGTTTGTATCACCGCATTTCGACGATCACCTCCACACACCGATGCAGACGCCTCTGTCGTCATTTTGACTCCACGCTCAACTGTGAGTGGCAAGGGTATTGCATGTGCTCTGCAAGATCATGTGGAGAACTCTCCTTCGCGAGTTCACAGATCGTGACGTCAGTCACCATGGATAACATGGGAGGAGAGTATCTCTGTGACTCGGCAGTCCAGTCGATCAACTCGTGATAGCTATTTGCTGCGAGGTTTATTTGTGGCACTTGGAAAGTGCGCACCGCTGCTTGAGAGCCCAACACAGAGTTTTCTCTGGGTTTCTCAATTCTGCGATATCCCAAAGTTCTTATGTCGTCATCACTATCACAAATCATAGAGATGAGGATGTGTTCCTGGTGGGCGAAGTATCCGCTTCGCTTCAGAACCGGATCAATGATTTCACGGAACTCATGCGGCAAATAGCTTGATTTCTCAACTAGGGAGAAAAAATGTCTCGTACCGTCAGTGCAAGACGGCATGCTCTTCATCTCAAACCAGACTGGAACGTACACTGTCATGATGCATTTTGCGAGGATGACAAGGTTTGCAGATGGTCTTTCTGTCGTGACGTATAGACGCAGGATGCGGTTCGCCATTGTCAACCATCGAGACAGGCTCAAGTTTCCTGGATCACGATGGGCTAAATTGGTGGAACAAACACCGTCCGCTATACCACGGCAGAGATCCACAAAAACTTTTAACACTACTCAATCGATCTCTGACATGGGACAAATCAAGACTGAAGTTGAATGGAATCGGCTCGAATAGAACAATGGGTTTCCTTCCACAATCCTTCAAGGATTTGCCGAGAGTGCCGCTGAAAGAGCCTGGACCAGTGCTGGCTCCATCGAGATGTAGAAACAAATGTCGGAGAGGAAGCTCGTTATCATGAAGCATGCAAATCAACCACTGAATGGGATGTTGTAGCTCCTGCTCAATCATTCGAATCACACCACCATTCTGTCCGGTATTGACATTTGTAGAATCACAACCTGCAGCAACCACATCTTCCAGAGAAATATCATTTTCGTCAGTCAAAAATTCGAAAATTCCCGACTTGATTGAGATTGCACTTCCGCTTTCTGCCGTGAAGTGGCTGAGATAATGAGATCCTGGTTCTTCAAGTGGTGTGATGTGCTCATCGACTGACGCGATCTTCTTTGAAATGCCCTCAACTTCTACCCAGGATAAAGTTTTATCCTTCCGTCCGTCACAGAAGAGACCTCTTAAACTTTTCTGTCGCAGCTGATGAAAAGTATTAGAAATCAGATTGGTTCTCAGCATACTCCGTTCTCTTCTTATCTTTGATCTGTCAATAACAAAAGAAGCATCTGGATCACCGTGGCTCACATCTTGCAGAGTAGCACTAACAAGAGCAGCTGTTTGGCGATGCGGTACGCTATAGCGATCAGCACATGAAGCCACTGTTGGAAGATGCACTCGAAATTGTTCAGAACTCGACTTAGGGCTGGATGCGTTACGTGGAGTCTGCCACACCCCATCCTCATCAGCAGAACTACCAGCCGACAATGACAAGTCAAAGTCGATATCTAAATCCATGATAGAATCCTTTGAAGACTGTGGCTGTGACCTTAGACTTTTCTCATGCTCGTTTCTTTCAGATCGTAGGTTCCTCCTTTTCGTTGTCGATCGGTCCAGTGCGACAATCACCATCTTCCGGGTTGTCCTCTGATCATGTAAAAAAGTCTTTTCTTCTGTCAGAACCTGCAAGGAACAAAATAAAACGCTAGAGCAGAGGTGTTTTCATAGCACAGGCTTTTCATAGCTTATCTTTCGAGATAGATCATAGTGACATTTATTGTTTGAATCTTTTATGCGACACTTGCAAGCAGCAATGTCAAACAAGTTTGAACAGTCATTTTTTAATAGTGTCAACCTCTTCAAGCAAGCTAGGGATTCCTTTTGTCCTGTTGGCTGCTTTAGAATCGTATTGTATTCGTTGTGAAGCTCTCGCAACTTGAACATAATCCTTTCGTCTGTAATAACTGGAATGGTGGCACGATTCCATACTTTCTTGATATCCAAACAACAAATCGGCAGAATATCCTTGACCTGCGGTTCCTTTTTCGAGCTTCATCTTTTCTGAGGTCAAAGCGACAAAATAAGTTAGGCTTACATCATTTCTTGTCTGACCTTGACATCGATGTGGAACCAGAAGAAATTGTCCAAATCGTCTCAAATTTTAGCATATTGTTTCTTCAGATCTTTAGTATGTTTTAAAACCCCAAGCTACGTCATATGTTAATCTTAAGCAAAATTATTTCTAAAAAGTTGCAATTTTTTGCTGTTTTGCAATTTTTGGGACTTTTTGACCTCAGTGTGGGACCTGAAGACCTTGTTCAAATCATCTCAAATTTGGATATGTTGTTCATACAACCCAAAGCAATCATTCTAGACCCCAAGCTATTTCAGATTTTGAATTTCAAAAAATCGAGTTTTAGGCCTATGCAATCAGCTGCAAGCTCAGTGTGGGACCTCTAAACATCAACCAAAATCGATAAAATTTTGTGTGGCATCCTAAGTTACCCGTCCCCGTAGATTGAGACCCCAAGCATCTTCAAATTCGAAAAGCGTTTTTTTCGCTCCACCCTACTACACTGTAAATCGCTGGATACGAAAATTACATACAAACACATACCAAGTTTACATACAATTTGAAACCAACATTTGATACGAGATTCTGGTATATATAAAGAAATCTGGTATGTTTTTCATACGAATGGCCATTTACTTTCGTATGTGATTGGTATGTAAACGATACGAACTATGCTAACTGTGATTGGCTGTTTTACGTTGAAATACGAATTCTTGGTATGTTTTATATACGAGACCCGATGCAAATTGGTATGTGTTTCGTATGTCTTTCGTATGAATAGCTTTATGTCATATGGCAAAAAATATGTTATACTACATACTACTTACAAATAACTTTTTTCCAGTAATACCAGCCGTGAATATTTCTTTGTGAAAGTGTGGTATTTAACTAGATTAGATTTGTTGTGGAATTAAAGCCGCATGTTATCTTTGCAACTGGTCTTATAGCATTCACAAGACTCATAATTAGCTCATTTCCTTGAACTAAATTGATAAACATCATTTCAATAAAACGATAACTTTTCAGCAACCATAAAATCATTGTGATTACTGAAACTTGGCTTAGCTCATCCATCGACGATCGCGCTGTATCACTCCCAGGCTACAAATTGGTAAGACAAGACCGTAACTGTAATGGAGGCGGCGTAGCTCTATTTTTTAAATCCCATCTGAACTTTTCTGTCTTTACGTACGGTGAATTTCCTGATATCAATTCAAATGTGCTATGTTGTAGAGCTGTCGACATTAATGTTACTATTTGCGTAATCTACCACCCCTACTGGGGTAAATTACCGGCGCATTCCATCATACTAGACTATGTTCAAACTTTGATTGATAACTGTGAAACTCAACATTTTATCATTTCTGGTGATGTAAACGATTTGAGATTGTACATCAGTGAGTTTTTCTCTGTAAATGGAATTCAACAACTTGTTACTACCTCAACGAGAGGTAAGAATGTCCTTGATATTATCGCTTCCAATATGCCTGTTATGTTTGATGAGCCAAAATGTGTTGCCCCCTTAGGTCGCTCGGACCACAAGGGTATTTTCATTCTACCTTCAAAAGCTAATCCTGTTACGACCACCAAGATTAAAGTGCGCTCTTTTACTCCGTCTTCCTTTGCTTCTTGCAAGCAGTATCTCTCTTCGGTCAACTGGCATATTTGTTGTCTGTATCTTGACGATGTTAACCACGTAGTAGAAGATTTCCAAATGTTTTTGCAATTTGTGTTTATGACGTATTCCAAAGAAAAGACAGTTCGTATGAAGAGTACCGATCCCCCATGGATGACTCCAGTTTTGAAGTCTCTCTCGGACTCACGAGACAGGGCTTTGAAAAGCGGGAATTTTGGCAAATATCAGGCACTAAGAGAAAAATTTTTTCTTGCTCTTTCAAAAGCCAAACATGAATATTCCTCTAGCTTAAATTCATCATCTCAATCTGATATGTGGAAATCCATAAATTCACAAATTTCCAATCACAGCTCGAAAGTGAACATAGATGATCCAACTGCTCACGATCTGAATGATAAGTTTTTTTCGACTTTCACTCCCCCCGACCTACCTGAATCTTACGACGATCATAGAATTTGTCCTTATTTCACACCTACCACCGAGGAAGAAGTAGTGTCTATGATAAGGCAACGTAAATCCAATTCGATTGGTGCTGACGGTATTCCAGGCTACTTCATTAGATCCTTTGTTGACGAATTGGCAGCTCCTCTTACGATAATTTATAATCGCTGTCTTCAGTCTGGTGTATTTCCTGATGTCTGGAAGTGTGCTAACATTTTGCCTCATCCAAAAGGCAAAACTGATTATCGCCCAATCTCTATCCTCCCGTTCCTTAGTAAAGTCTTAGAAAGGCTCATAAGAGATCGTATTCTCCTCCCTTCCATGAACCATAGCCTTAATCTCCAACAATTCGGTTTTATCCCTGGTAGGAATGGTGGTTGCACGAATGCTGTGATTGCCATCAGACTGTCAATTCTTCAACACATTTCAAAAAGTTCTTCACATTATGCTAGAGTCCTTGCCGTTGATTTTCGTAAGGCCTTTGACACCGTGAGCCATGCTACTCTTTTGAAGGTTCTCAATGATAACTTTGGTTGCAATACATTTGTCCTTAAAGTTATTCGTGATTTTTTAGCTAATCGCTTTCAACGTGTCATCACTAGTAATGTTGTTACTCCATGGAAGCCTGTCACCAGTGGTGTCCCACAAGGCTCAATCTTGGGACCACTGCTCTTTGTTACCTTGATACATGACCTTCCACAACTACGTGAAACGAAAATCATTGCATATGCGGATGATATGACTCTGATCTATCTCAATGAGCTGAAGTGTTCTGATTGCTTTCAGAGTGATGTCGATGTTTTCACAAAGTGGGTGTCTGATAGAAAGCTTGTAGTAAATGTTGATAAAACGAAGTGTATGACTATTTCTCGAACAAACTGTAATCCCACTGTCTCTCCTATTTATATCAATAACGCATGTATTGAAGAGGTTGAAAATTTGAAAATATTGGGAGTATTTTTTTCATTTGATGCGAAATGGGATAAACAGTTTGGCGAACTGTATAATAGGTGCTGTGGGGCAATGTCAATAGTAAAACGCCTGAAATGTAATTCTAACCGCGGCAGTGTTGTTTGGCAGGCTTATACGTCTCTTGTGTATTGTCACATGTCTTTTTGCTGGCCAGCCATTTGTGATGTTTCAAAGACAAACTTGAAAAAACTTGTTCAGCTAGATCGTGTTGCCCAAAGATGGGCAAAAGTCAATGACATTCCCAGTCTGCAAAACAGACTTGACAAGACTTGTATTAGGATTATAAAAAAGATTTCATGTGCGAAAGAAAATCACCCCTTATCGGAATTTTTTGTATTGAGAAAAAACCAAAGTGGTGTGAGACATTCACGGATTTTACGACCTTTGAATAGGCGACTTGCTTTGTATAATAACAGTTTTGTGAAATTTTCGATGTACTCATGATATTGTCACCCCGCCTCTGTCATTACCGCCCTTTGTAACTGACGAATAAAGTATTATTATTATTATTATTAGTTCCAAAATTACATAATGCATAATTGTTGATGGTCAAATACTTATTGATTATTTATGAAATGCCTCGGACTTACATGTATTAAAATCGAATTCAGTATTGTTAGTTTGACTATAAAATGTCATTATCTCACTACTTACAAAGCAGTAGTAGCATTAGTGTGATCTTTATTGACAAAAAGCCTTAAATCAACATACTTTGGACATGATTGATGCTTTCTTTTATTGTTGTGCTGGTATGGCTTTAGTATGTAAAGCATACCACACTTGAAATAACATGCGAAAGGCATACAAATATATACCAAGATCATACAGAAATATACCAAAAAAATATTTTGGTATGCATCCTTCGCATGTGATTGGTATTGAGCGATTTACAGTGTAGTGTATGTCCTCCCTCACCACTCGAATGGTGATTGCAGAACGGGTTTTACCAGAGACACCGCACGACACTTTACTCAATGGAAGTGATGATGTAATCAATTCACAAACGAACTAAATTTGAGTTTGAAATCCATCCGACTCTGACAACACTGATATATTTTCATTGCATGCAAAATTGCGATTATATGACATCTGTCACTGACTAAACTTCAGTTAGTTTTAATTAGCTTTATTTTTCACTCGATTTCAATAAGAAATTAGGGGCGGGTCTAAATACCACAAATGCCACTAAATACCACAAATATACCACAAATACATTTCAGCCCCCATAAATACAGTCTTAGTGTTAGAAATAGAAACTCCTATTGCCACAGGTAGGCCTGCACTTAAACTAACATATATACAGGACAATCAATGCAAATTTGAATCAACTTGAAGATTGCCACAAAGACTTCCCCAACATATTCCTTTTCCTACAAATAGATTACAACGGGCGCGTCTAAATACCACAGATACAACACAAATACACCACAAATACAGCACAAATGCATTTTCCCTACCACAGATGCAGCAGGATTGACACAGAAGCAACAAATTCTGACACAAATACATTGCTGCTGTTAGAAATAAAAGCTCTTATTGCCACCTGTTTCGGCTGATCTACACTGCGCTTTTGGCACAGTTTTAGCACAAACTGGAAAGTCCGGTATATCTGGCGATGTGTGTTACAATCTACTTGTTGGAAAAGGAATGTGTTGGGGAAGTAAGTCTTTTTGGCAATCTTCAGAGTGATTAAAATTTGCATTGATTGTACTGGTGACAATCATAGCTTCTATTTCTAATAGCAAGAATGTATTTGTGACAGAATTTGCTGCTTCCGTGTCAATCCTGCTGTATCTGTGGCAGGAAAAATGCATTTGTGGTGTATTTGTGGCGTATTGTGTTGTATTTGTGGCGATTTGTGGTATTTAGACGCGCCCGATTGGAACACACCTTTTCATTGCCTACCCTGTTTCGGCTGATCTAAACAGCGCTTTTGTGGCAATGCAGAATTTTAAAATTTGAATATGGACATGATTTCTGCAGTTTAACCACAAACTGGAAAGTTTACGTGGCGATACCCAATGCATCTATGTGCGTTGCAATCTATTTGTGGGAAAAGGAATGTGTTGGGAGTCTTTGTGGCAATCTTCAAGTTCATTTAAATTTGCATTGATTGTAGGCTACTGTATAAGTGTACTTGTGGCAATGATAGCTTCTGTTTCTAACAGGAAGAGTTTATTTGTGGCAGGATTTGTTGATTCCGTGTCAATCCTGCTGTATCTGTGACAAGGAAAATGCATTTGTGGTGTATTTGTGGCGGCTGAAATGTATTTGTGGCGTGTTTGTGGTGTATTTGTGGCGAATTTGTGTTGCATTTGTGGTATTTAGTCATATTTGTGGTATTTAGACGCGCCCAAGAAATGAGCTTGATTTGATGAAAGCCACTGATCAAAACTGCTGTGTAGTTAGTTCTATGAGCTATCATGACTCATGGATCTCAATCACTTCTGTCAGCAAAATAATGACTCTATTTTATATTACGGACATGAAAATCAAATTTATCGTGCATCATTATTATATTATATATGAGAATGTTAGTGCGAAAATAATTTGATTAATTCAGGATTATGATCACATTCAAATGATCAACCTATCAGACGAATTCAGAATAAAGATCCCCATGATCTCCCAACAAAATCGTTCACAGGACCGTTTCCCATGTCTTAACGCTAGCTTAGATCACATTTAGGGCGAATCTTTCAGTTTTTGATGAGCCACATACTGGTCAACCCAGTCCTGTTGCTCCAGTATTTTGTTTTCTATGTTTACAAATTACAAACTTTTGCAATTGACTATAGATTCAATCACAATAGTGCAAGGTGCCTATTTTACCACTCTTCTATTGAGAAAATATCGATTACTGAATGAATAGTATTCTGAGTCGATGACAAAATTATGTTTTTAATGGATTATACGCCATCGCGATTAGATAGGCCTATTAGAATTACCTACCATGGTGATTGGATAACGCTGTATTTTCGTGGTTGCATTGACTGTTGTTGCTTGATTTTCAAAATAATTGTATCTGCTTTATC
This sequence comes from Prostheceraeus crozeri, assembly GCA_907163375.1. NCBI lineage: Eukaryota > Metazoa > Platyhelminthes > Polycladida > Euryleptidae > Prostheceraeus > Prostheceraeus crozeri. The sequence continues at coordinate 32,081 of CAJQUW010005285.1, forward strand.
AAGTAAACTATGTAATCGCAATTTAATCGATTAATCATTTCATTGTTTATAACATGTTGACCAGCAGAAATATTCGCGATAAAATCGACTCTGTGAAATGCTGTAATTTCAGAGATATTAATTTAAGGCCAAAGTTTTGTTGCTATCCTGGTCAAGAGATCTCCTCTATTCGAAATTGGTTTATGAAATATGATGGATTTTGAAACTGATCGCATCAAACACATCTTCTCATACCTTCTAGTTGTGTCGTTTACATCAATTGCGTGTTGCAAGCCATTAGAGACCTATATATCAATGAAAAACTGGGAATACTTGAATAATATATTCAGACAAATATGCAAAGAAGTAGTGCTAAACATCTTTGCAAAGAACAAGTGATGTTGTGATAAATCAGTGGTATCACTTTTTCTCTTGCTAAAGTCGATGAGCTCGGAACATCGGTACTCATTGTATTTTTGTAATTGAGACATTGTCACATATATGTTATTTAGAGGGGGTGATATGGACACTTTTTGCTTGTGAATGAAATTCTGGTAGAAGGATTGACCAATTCACATAATACAATCATGAAAATGTACCCTAATGTAGGCCTGTAGGCTCCAGTTTCCATTCAATTGTGTTTGCTAGTGCTATATTCCCTTGACCAGTTCGCTTTATCGCATTAAAAAGAAGATACAATTTTTTGAAACAATGACGAGTCGGGGTGATATGGACAGCAATAAAAAATCCTCTATTGTTTTACGATTAGAAATATGCGCTTTGCAACAAGAATTTATATCTTTACCCCAAATTGACTATTTCTGTGTTTGTCTGCTCTTCAGTTTCCACTTCAATCATTTTTAAGTTTAAGAACAGGGTAACTGAAATTCACTTTCAGAATGTCTGCATGACCATGTTTTCTTCCTATTAAATCAGTGTACAACTTTGAGCATGTGTTCTGTTCTCCAGAGAAGTGATATGGATACTATGAACTTTGGTGTGTCGGTGTAGCGTTTTCTTTGAACTAAGGATCACTTTCTGGATTAATTGGTGCTTGCAGGGATTTGCAGGACGTCGAACTATCCTTCACCTTTCTTGACCTTTTTTCAACAGGTTAATAAAACACAGTAAATCAGTCTATATAATGAATCAAAATGATGATCAACAAGCAAATTCAAATCCTCGCATCTATTCCAATTAATTTTGATGCCTTATTCAGATCAATTGTAAGACTTTAAGATCGAGGTCACACATGTAGATTAAACGAGGCTTTGCTCTATAGAAAGCTGAAAATACAACTTCAGTAACAAAATTAGGTTGCATGAATATTTTTCTTATCACTAGACTCTATTCTTGAAATTATTTGGGACAGTAAATTCCGTGAAGGCCAATTAAAAGCTTAATTTAACCAAAGTTGTGTATGAATCAATTTCTATTCAATTGCTCCATTATTTAGTTTATTAAGGGCTTTCATTTCAAATCTTTCCACGTTCACTGTCATCAAATCTGGTCCAAATTCGCATTAGTAAATTGCAAAGGGTAGCTGTATGATGAAAATAAGAAACATGTATCATACATGTCAATATCACCTCGATTTCAAAAAATAATTTCATGCACTTGAAAATCTATGAAACTCGAATGTTGCTTACAATTAGCTGTGCAATATGAACAAGATGATTACGAAATAGTACTGGAAAACATGAATAATTATGTACAGATGACATTCATTTTTTTCAAAACTTTGGTTTGACTGTAGTGAAAGTCATTTGCGAAATATTTTATTTTACAGAAAACTATAAAAGATAAATCGAAAATCGTGTTATCTAATAAAGACACATGTCAATAATTATTTTCAGGTCATTCTCAAGCTACAGGTTTAATTTAATTAAGTTTCAATGACTGGTTCTCATTGCGTAGGGGCCCATAGCTCAAAGAAAAAACATCAAATGTGTCCATATCACTCCCCTCTTCCTTTGGGCTGATATGCAGGTGTAATGGCTTCATTTCAAATTTGTTTCCGTACCCCCTCCAATAATGTTTGACCAATGCATTTTTTAGTTTTAGTAAAAACAAAGTTTTGCCAACTTGTTTCGAGCATTCTCTTTATGGGAGGTGTGAATACTCGAAGTAAGTCGACAAGAAATTGTTTTTACTTGAACTGAATTTTGCAATAGCCAAAAATTATTAAAACAAAAATAAATTTACTTTGTTTTCTTGTGCTTGATTCGATATCATACTCACATGTTTTCTTATTGAAAGTCAGGCTTTGTTGATTGGCACGATTGGAACGCACAACTGAGACTATTCTATGATCAAATCATTTGCAAGTAGGCCTAAATATGAGCAGTAAATCATGCAGTCGGAGGAGGCAGTTTTACATGCGAAATAGTGTGATAAGATGATAAAAGGCTATCTATACTGCATCCATGCTTATTATATCGCTATCAATCAAATATTTCATCATCTTGCTATTTATCCCTACAGCCAATTATTATCCATTCCGCACGGGGCTGCGAACCGTATCCATATCCCAGGATCGATGCGGTCCCTCCTTAATTTATAGAGTCGGCGTATTGCTTAGCATGTCACGGAATTCACGGCACTGCATATTTCGTGCGTGAACTTTCTAATGGTGGGAGGTTATTCATTATCACTGCTTCATCATCTTTGTGACAAAAGTGGCACTTCAAAATTTGTAATAACAAATTCTGACATATCTTTTACAATTTTGAATACTTACCAAATGCTGGACATATATCACCTAAACTATTTTAATGCTTGCTATCTTCGATGCACAGCTGGTTGAATGTGCTGAGAAGTTACGCAAGAGCACAAAGAGAGATTGACAAAACTGCTTTGTGCAAGGACCATTAACTAAAATATACGGTATATGATATGTGGATGATTTTCCTTCAAAAGCAATCGTTCCAATTTCCAATAAATTTTTGAAGTTCTACGTAACTTCAAATGTGACTGTGACTTAATTTGACGACAAACGTATTTTTCAAATGATTTGGAATGGATACAACAGCGACTGCCGGTCCTAAAGTTGTCAATACTACTGAACTTTTTGATAAGTTATATTTACATGACACTACATGACTCACATGACACTTACATTTCCAATATTATATTCGAGTGTATGGCATGATAGATGGCCATGACATGATTCAGAGACTTTTATTTACAAAAAGTACTCATATTGAAAATTATCGCTTTTTGGTAGAAGTTGTACAAAATGTTTGCAAAAAAGTGGCAAAATTCGGACGTTAAAAAAGGTATACTTTTGAAAATCATTTGTAAATTTGACCTTCCTGTGGGCCCAATTTCAGCGATTCTTTGTGAAAGCATGAAATGCGCTGAAGCCAAAAGTCACGAAAGCATAAGTAGTCTGATTTTAGCTTTGTGAGGACCACAACAAAAATGTCTGGGGAGAATGCCACCCCGGAATGGTGAGGCCTATAAGAGCAAAATTGCTTGTGATTGCAAATCACAATAAATCAGGTAGGCTAATAGAGTATGGCTAGTATTATATAATAGCGTAGATCATCTAGGAAATAGTACAAAACGTGGACTTACGTAGTAATATACAGCACATTGAACCTGCGAAATATGTTTTGGAGTGTGACGCAATTCATGTGTGGCTTGGACTTCTTTCCGTCCCTTTCATGAATCTTTGCGCATAACATTATGTTCGGAAATGTAATCCATGATGTTAGTATAGTTCAACAACATCTTAGTTGATTGTTTTTGATGATTATGTGTGTGATGAAGCAATTATTGATTTGAGCGTGGTTCACGCGTAACTACAGATGTTTACTTGAGCGTGGTTCACGCGTAACTACGGATGTTTAGAGTCATGTGTAATTACGCGTGATTGAGAGTGACATGTCACCTAGTAAGGCCTAGCCTAGTAGTTGGCCTACATAACTTATCAAGCAAGCATACAAGATAACTACCGGTGCACATAAGCTTATCTTGTGCAGCAGACCAGACATGATTAAACTATAGCCAAGGCCTATAAGCTAAACTACGTATTGTTAGGGACTACATATAGGCCTACCAAAGTAGGCATGGGTTTCGATTTATCAGTTAACTGAACATATATATACAACAGAAGATAACTAATAAGATGCCAATTCCTAGGCATGCCCTAAGTATCTACAGTATAGGCTATCTACCTACATGCGCATATATACACTGTACTGGTGCAAGCTGCCGCTTTATGGTAGATCCATATAGTATAATTTATGTATGCACAGGCCTATAATAGTGGTATGGCCCCTATGGTGGCTAGAAGTTTGCATCATGTTAGGCTAGGGTGTGGAACTCAAGCCCTCCAGGTGACCTATGAGTAGTATATAGTGTGACATCCGGCGCGACGCTTCGCTTCGCTTTGCTTCGCTTCGCTTGCGCCGGATGTCACACTTTTGCGGGGTTTTTTCAAAAAATCAAAATTTCAAAAATTTAGGTAGACTTCAAATTTCACGTGGCCGAAGGGGGGAAAATTTAGGTAGTGACAAATTTTCAAAAAAACAAAATTTCAAAAATTTAGCCGGTCTCAAAATATCACGTAATCTCAAATTTGAGAATTACAATCGGGCGAAGCCCTAGAACCTTCGGTTCGATTTTCACCGCTTAAATCATGACCGTTCCAGGACACCGAAAATCATAAAAGTTAAGAATCTCAAAATTTGAGAATTACAATCGGGCGAAGCCCTAGAACCTTCGGTTCGATTTTCACCCCCAAAATCATGACCGTTCAAGGACACCAAAAATCATAAAAGTTGAGAATTTCAAATTCATGAATTTTATCCATCTTTCAGGTTTTTAAAATATATCATGTGACTAATAATATTTCTTTAAAAGTGGAAGAAACAAAAGTGGAAGAAGCCGCAAGAATATATCCTTCAATATCATATGAACGTAGTTCTACTACCCCCCTCCCTTCTAACTTCTAGGGGTCCCTTAAGAAATTTTTTTATTATAAAATGAACAACATAAATGAGTTTTTAAAATTATATGGAACGCAAACTACGACAAATTTCGACCTAAAGAAAATCGCAAATGAATTAGGAATAAAGAATTTTCATGTTCTAATGAGAGACGAATTACAATTCCTAATAAATAAGCCAACAGGAACCTTCAGTTCCCGGAACAAAGTTCCATCAATAACTGTAAATTTCGTAACCAATCTTCACACTTCAGACCAAAAAGGCGTACATTGGTCAGCAGGCGTTAAAAATCATCAGCAGAACTATTATTTTGATTCATACGGTTTGCCCCCTACAAATGAAGTAACAGAATTACTTGGAACGGGAACATACAATACGTTTCAAATTCAAACACCAGGCACTACCTATTGTGGACAATTATGTTTATACGTTTTGTACAAATTACAAAAAGGAGTACCATTTCTAGATATAATGTTAGAATTGAACGAACCGTAGGTTCTATGGCTACGCCTAACAAGGGAATTTCATTCCCGAAACGTTAGTTCCAATAATAATAATAATGATAATTAAATATCAGTTCGTTGTAATTCATTTTGATAAAAACGGCCTCTGATATCTTCATCATCTAAATCTTTGATTTCGTAAGTAATCGGATAACTTTGATTTATTTTAGAAATTTCAAATATTTCTTTAGTCCAATAACCAACAAAGCCTTTTTCAAATTTATTCTTATATTTAAATATTCTAACTCTATCTCCAATTTTAAATTTCGGCTTAAGTTTCTGCAAATTTGGATTACTCTCATTCAAATTATTATTCTCGAATATTTTCTTTCGTATCAAATCAGGGGCGTCAGAAGCATTCTTTGGGGTTTCTTCAATACCAGAATGAACTTTATTATTGTACTCTTCTACAACTCCTGGTAATATCTTCAACCATTTCTGATTTCCTTGCTGAGTAAATTTTTTGAAAATTATATTTTTCAACGTCCGATTGAATCTTTCTATCACTACGGCCTTCCCTGCATTTTCAGTTGAATAAACTGAGCCTTGGCGATGACTTTCGTCTGTTTCAAATAGTGGCTGAACGTTTCTGTTATAAAATTCCGATCCTTTATCAACAAACAATTTTTTTGGCTTTCTATTACTTTCTTTAAAGATTCCTTCAAACGCATATTTAACTGATAGACCACTTTTATTTTTTAAAGGCTTTACCCAAGCGTATCGTGTATATAAATCTATAACGGTCAATGCGTATTTGTAGTCCCTTTCATTCGGCATATGAATAAGATCAGCACTCCAAATATCATCTTTATTAAATACTTTTACTTTCAATAAATATTTAGGCCTTCTATATTCCTTGTGGATTTCGGACGCGTAGGTTCCAGCGTTGCTCTCAGAGTTATTAGTTCGAGCGTTGCTCTCAGACAGCTTTGCTGTCGTTTCATTTAAACCCTGTCCGAATAATATTTTAGCTTGTAAAGCTTTCTTAACAAACATTCTTTCAATTTTTTCTCTAAATGTAGGATTTTGAATACTATCTAATTCTTGAATCATCTTCTTATCAGCTGCATGTCGAGAACTTAGATCATGATTTCGATAAGCTAAATCATGCCTGTAAGCTGCAGCATCTACTTTATTTATTGGTTCTTCACCTGGTTTCGGATTATTATTCTCATCTAGTCTTATATCTAATCGAGTTCCTGGACCGGTATATGAATGACCAGGAAGATGTTTTTCTTTCGAATATTTACTCCAAATAAATCCAGGAAAGTTTTCTAATGTTTTTTGTATATCACCACCGAAGTGGTATGGAACTTTGTTCTTGTCACCTCCAATATGCTGACAATTTGAGTTTTCATTTTTGTTTAATAGATAATTCAATAAATCTAAATTAGAAATTTTTAATTTAATTAAATTTTCGGAATTTGTAGAATTCATTTTAAAAGATAAAAAAAAATTTAAAAGATAAAATAAATGTTGTACCTAATGGAACTTTGTTCAGAGGCTTTAGCCGATCGGACCAAAGGTCCTGAGGCTTTAGCCGATAGAACTTTGTTCAGAGGATTTAGCCGATCGGACCAAAGGTCCTGAGGTTATTACCGAATCATACTAGGACTTAGATATATTCCAGAACCATCTTTAGTTTCTTTAATTTCAATTAAATCATCAACATTGTGGAGAATATTTTTAAGAACTCGTTTTCCTTCATCAACTAATTTTAATTTACTAATAAAATTATCTACTACTCCTTCACCCCTAGCAACTTTCTCTAACTCTCTATTATGACGTTTTTGTTCTTCTAATGCTGCCTTCTCTGATTTATTTTTATTTACTGCTTGGACAATACCAGCTGTCCCACCTGCAACACTTCCTGCAGCTGCTATGCCACCTATTATTAGTGGAATTAATGGGAGAATCCCGCCATTCTTTTCTTCTTGTAATTGAATTGAATATTCTCTATCATTGGTTTACTTATGTAATACTTTTTTTTGTTAATCGTAATAGTTTTAGGGGTATTTTTGTCAACAATATTACGTAATTTTAATTCAACAGTTTTATTATTATTACTTTTCGCTTGCGACATTTTTAATAAAAAAATTTTAAGTTATCAAAAATTTAAATCTATTCTAGTTATGAAAAAATTTTAATCTATTCTAGTTATGAAAAAATTTTAAGTTAAGAATTTTTAATCTATTCTAGTTATGAAAAAAATTTTAATTAACTTATCGGAGCGAAGCTCCTCTGGCTTTAGCCTATCCTTACCATCTTTCCATTAAGAATTTCAATAGAATATTTTACATCTTCTAGCAATAAACCATAAGCCATCAATGAAGTTGTGGAATCTTTCTTTTCAATATTAATTGTTACATCACAACCATTTTTAATAATATCTTCAGATTGTGCACTTAAATCGAAACAGAAAATTGGATATAAATGTCTCCAATCTCCAGGAGTTAATTGTGGTTCAACTCTAAATTCTGTACAAAGATTTCGATAACAATCATATCCTTCCATAAATTGATTATTGGTATCATCGAATCTTAATGGATCAATTGGATATCGGGTTTGATTTAATGAAACTTGTAAACTTCGAATTGTATTAATATGAAAAATATTGTTGTTCTTATCAAAACTTGGAGAATTATTTCTTTGAAATGTTAGTAATAAATATCTTGGAGTATTCGCAGTTCTAGTAAAATGCCAGTTAAATCTTTGTTCGGAAAAAGTTACTGAGACTAGCAGCTCTCTTTAGAAAATTT
>CAJQUW010005287.1:0-242831 GCA_907163375.1 Prostheceraeus crozeri
AGATAGAGCCATTTTAAGTTTTCTTCCGAGCATATATAAACCCCCGACAACGTAAGTCTGATCACTTCATCGAAAGACGAGGTAAGCGACGGTCGTCGCTCTGAGCTCCCGATATCGGGTGCAAAGGACTCTATCTTTTGAAGTAGGCAAGCTATCTTGCTACTTCAAAGTTTGTATGATAGAGTTTGATAGTGTCTTTACTACTGATAAAATTTTTTAAAAGTAGTATGAGTAGTAAAATGCGGAATTTTTTAAAAATTCTTAATTTTCACTTTTTTCAAAGTTTTAACATATAGACTAAGGTTTTCAAGTATCCTGAGTTCAAATCTGCTATCAGATTTGAAATTTAACTAAGTCTAAGGCAGCTTTGAGGGGTTAGATCCCAGCTACTGATCACTACCTTTGACTCGGCGTTCCTGTTACCACTTCGGGGCAGTGACAATGATGTCTTCAGCTGTAAAGAGCGGGTATCGGGGAAGATCTCTCACTTCCCTAGTGATCGGTACAAGGCCTTCGGGCTGTCGACGGGATCGAGTGCCACTCACTACACTCTTTAGGAATATGACTGTACTACATGATTCCAAACTTATACAAATTTCATTATCTTACAGTTAACGATAAAATCTCAGGCATGGCCAATGACAAAAATAGAAAATATCATATCAAGATGTGCACATGTGGGCGAGTTAATCGCAGTGCGGACGCCAAGGCTCATGTCAAGAAGGCGGGCACCGGCCACATGATTGTCTTGAATAGGGTTGCGTGCGTGAAGTGTAGAGTGCTGAAGGGTGATGAGGATGAGGCGCGTTTTTACAGAGTGCATGCTGACTGTAGTGGTGGTTTAGTGACTGATTTGAGATTTACGCAGTTGATTGTGGAAGAGAGGGAGCGAATGTTGGCGAATGTGCGAATGTGTGAAGTGTTGAGAATATTGTTGAGAATGTTGTTGAGAATGATGAGTTGGCGAGAGCGGTTGCGTCGTTGGAGGGTGAGATTGAGCGAAAGAGAGTGCTTGAGAGTGATGATGAGGATGATGTGGATTTAGATAGGGAGCGTGTGAGGAAGCGTGTGAGGAAGTTGAGCTCTTCGTCATCGGAGGTGTCCAACATCGTCATCACACACCCCCCATCGAACGAGCTCATCTTCCCCAAAGATGTGAAGAGTGGGATGAGTGGGATTCGATCGTGCAGATCGGCGAGGTGGTTGAGCTGACTGAAGAGAAGAGGTCTATTTTTCGGCTCCAGATGGCGCATGATTTTGTTGGTTAATAAATCAGTACACTAGAGAGTTTGAAGAAATTACACTAGGATGCAGTCTTGTGACTGAGAGTTGATAGTTGAATTAAGCAAGGTAAACTTGAAGTCGAAGGAGGTAGCGGATGAAAATATATTAGACTGAGGTGATCGTAGTGTACGACTGATCTTTGAAGAAAAAGACGCGACAGTTGGACAGAGAAAGCAATGAGGAGTGGTACTGGAGTCTCGAGAGGCGAGTACCCTGGAGCGGAGAGAACGCAATTAGAGATCAGAAGCGAAGATCTTGAGGAGTATTAGATGAAGGAGATCACATGAAAGAGTGATGTTGAGGTAGACGAGGAATGTTGAGTAGGTAGAGGACTGTGCTCGGGCGGCGGGGAAAGGGTTGGGGGCTGTGGGGAGGAAGGGGGGCGGAGTGGGTAGGGGGAGGAGGGGGGGGTCGTGCCGAGCGGGGGGGGCCGTTAGGTCTATGAAGAGGAGTGGGTGGGAGGGAGATTGGAGGTAGGGGTGGGGGCTGGGTGATGAGAGCAGCGTATAGAAAGATTTGAGGGAGCGCGATGAGGAGGATAGTGGGAACGTGTGGAATGAGGCGATCTGAGTATTGTTTGCAGTATCTCCATCCCTATTCGGGATAGAATCCTATTTTTGGCCGGCGAGTAACACGTAAATCCAGAATTAGACGAATCCCTCCAATGCTTACCATGTCATTCCCACGAAAAAAAACTGCACCTCCAACAGCCAGCCTACGACTGCGCGCCCATTTCCACAAAATTTTCGATTCCGGAAAAACGCGCGAGACTGCCAAAGGTCAGACTATCTTGTAATATGACGGAAAGTACAATAAATAGTATAGTCCTATTCTAATACATATACATTTTCAATTGCAGATCTTTGCCCCCTTCACCACCCCATCAATTCCACCATATCCCGTAGAACGACCATCGAGGTCTCTCGTTAAGGCCACCTAGAAGGCAGAGACCCTGATAGGCTACCTCCACGCGGTTTGCCTCTGGGCATTCTTCGGACCCTGCGATACTAGCTCTGATAAGTTATTCTGAATCTGGTCTATCAATCAAACTTTGAACGTTAACGATTCACTTTAGAGGTATAATAACCAGTTTTCTACCGTGCTCATATTCATTTCATTCAATCATGGAGACGCCAAACGCATGCGCATCAACTCTCCTCGCGGACTAGCAGTAAGCCGAAATTTCTATTTTGAGGAGTTTTTCACAGCCTAGAGGAGCAAGACCAGAGTTTTTTAATAAACTTGCTCGAGTGCGAATCCGGCTTGCACAGCAACTGCTGTCCAAACCAACGAACACTGGCGTCACACCATTCCACTTTCGTTAGTCACGTGCCAATTAGACGTGGAAGTCGACAGTGGCACACCAAAGAGAGAGTCAAAGAATCTCTCAGCAGAATTGTGAGTCAGGGTAAGATGACCGTTACTCACCAAATGAACCTGCGCGGCTCTCTTAAGAGCCACCAGTGAGGCAAGACATGTATAGAACCTCCTCAGCGGTTTCTAGCGCCCTGGGCCGGTCCGTCGCGGACACTGGCGCATACTATCTCATAGAGTCTGAATCGGCTGATCAGTCAACGTTGAACATTATGCAGTCGAGATTGCTATCCCTACAAGCGTCTCTGATTTCGTGTTGAGCATTCATTGTTGATAACCCTATATAAAGCTCCGAAGTAATTGTAACGCTTCTCATTCATTTTGAATTCACTGACGGAAAGCGACATCTGTGCCTAGACAACCAAAAATCCCCCCCGAACATCACCAGAGATGAAGCACCATCTCCCGCCATTCCACGGTTCGTCAATCCGTTCGGACGAGTGGGATGAGAGATGAGAAGAGAGGGGAAGAAATCAACGAGGATCGTTGGGACTGGATGAAGTGTGAGGACTCCAAATACCACCCGCATCCAAAGGTGACCACGCAGTGTCTCCATACCGCCACGTGCGGTGTATAGGGTCTATGACAACTAACGTCATAAAGGTGTACCCATTGCACTATTCCTCCAATAGTCAATTTACACACGGCCCCCCGAGAACGCAAGCCATCGCTCTCTTAAGGCCAGCACCATGGGGCAAGACATGATAGAACTCACTCCTCGCTGTTTGCCCTGGGCAGTCTTCGGACTGGCGAATATATCATTAAGTTGGAATCTGCTATCAAGTCAACTTGAACCGTTGCACAATGGAAGTTCGGTGTAATACTTTCCTTTCGACGGGCGCGTTCCTGTAGAAGGGCGGCGGTGATAACCCGTAGCTATGTATACCGCAAGGGACATTCGGCAATGGTCATTTGTTAAACCTCTCTGCGTCATGTTTGCAAGTGATTGCCTCTGTCTCAACGTAGTATGCATTCGCGCCAGGGCGACATTTAGCCAACTGTCGAAGGTTGCCTAAAACTTTCCATTGCATACGTTATGAGAACCATGAGTTCTACCTGTCTCTATCAATGAGACGAATTGATGAATGGACTGAAATGGGAGGACACTCACGCGCCACACGCAACATAACACACTTCTCTCTTCCGTAGTCTAACAAGCTCTTTACACATGGATCGCAGTCGATTGCTATCCCTGTATCAGAAGTGTAAGCTATCTTAATTATATTTGACACTATTTTAATCTACCATCATCGTCCATATGAAATGATTTTTAGATTTACAAGTTAGACTAAGCGTGCTACTATTTCCAAATGAAAAAGTATACATGGTTAAATCATCCACTTAAGCCCATCCGTAGTCTAACAAGCTCTTTACACATGGATCGCAGTCGATTGCTATCCCTGTATCAGAAGTGTAAGCTATCTTAATATTATTTGACACTATTTTAGTCTACCATCATTTCGTCCATATGAAATGATTTTAGGATTTACAAAACGGGTGATCCGTAACTAAGGGACCCGTTACTAAGGGTCGGGCCCCTTTAGAGGAATATATAAGAAGGAGTTTGCAATGTAGATGAATATACGCGTTGAAGAAGGACTACTCAGATTACAATATGGCCAGAAGCCGGTGAAAGTAACGATATCTACAACGTCAGCATCAACGTCAGCATTCAACGTCAGCTCACGTCAGATCTATTTTCTTCCCATTGCTTCGGGATCGGAGTACCTGACAATGGTGTATCGAGATATTTCCCCCTTTTCGCTGGGGATGTGATCCTATCAGATAAGATATTCATAGTGTGGTGGTCAAGCGGGGGGATTGTGGTACCGACAGAGACTCACATATTTCCAACTACGATTGACACCTTTTTATTTTACTAAATCACCTTGTATATCGTATACATTCAAGTCACGAATGACCCACGGAGAAGCCACTATACATGGAACGAGATGTGCCTATGTACGAAGGGGATGTAATTTTGGGGTACTCCCCTACACGAATGTGATTTTACGTCGTGCCCACCAGGATGGGTGGATGCTGGAAGGGTGGCACGGGGGCGTCTGTGGAAGTTGAACATCATTCAAAGCCACTCATGGACCCACCGTATGAGACGCAACGATTTCGTCTAGATGGTGAAGCAATGGATTCGTGTTCATTCCCAACGGATGGTACAGGAGACATTGATGAAGAGAGAGGTGATTTATAAGGTCCTTTAGTGGAATAAGTGGGAATTTGTATTTCAATGAACTTTTTATGTATATATTGAATGAACTTTTATTAATAAACATGCCTTCATCACATGTGATCATTTTCCTTTGAGTCTAATAACTATAATGAATAGGATGGTATTAGAAGAAGAATGGATTATGGGTTAAATAAGTTAAGTGAAAATAGATGGGAATATAATCATCATGAGTGAAGGTTCCAGAGTGTGAGGTTCCAGAGTGTAGAGGTACGTTATCCAATACGTCATTGGAAAGGTAAATTTTGGAATATCACCGTACCATTCCAATTATTTCATGGAGACAAGCTATTTCAGAGACGACGAAAACTGTGTAGTGATTATCACGCCGTAACGATAGAATTGGAAAATGAAATAATTCCAACGTATATTGACACATTCTATTTTGCAGTAACACCGACATATCAGCATCCTATTACAACCACGGTGGAGAAACCGAAAGAATGTCTTTATTTTGAAAACGTGATTTAATTTCCAATGTATGAAGGAGATGTAGTTATATCATGGAATCCTACAGGAAAACATGTAGTCGCGATCTCCAGGTAGAAAGCGTGAAGAAGGAGGAGGTTATGGCACGGGCTATGTATAATAGTATATCAACATACTCCAGAAGTGTATAAAAACGACCCGAAATTGGACACGACGGATTTCGTTTGGATTATGGTTTTTGAGAGAAGAAGGTGTGGGTTCAGATTCTTCATACTGATACATTGACTGACATTGAATGGACGGGTGGCCAAAAACGAGGTGATTTCAGGGTCCCTGAAGGGGGGACCCATGAAGGGATCGGGTCCTTTGAGAGATGTATTAAGAGTGGATGAAAATGAGTGTTCACAATCATAATCCTGGTAGAAACCAGAGAAGAGTTGAGAGTAAGGCAGCGTGCGGAATGAAGACCATCAAAACAAATGATTGAAAGGATATAAGAGGAGAAGTCTATAAATCGAAGAATCCAGGACGATCAGGAGAGTGTGTTGGGACACATGCGACTTTGTGCTGCTGGGAAAGCGACGATAGTTGAGTCATCAACGAAATCAACATTATGGGAGAGATTGGATTGTGGAGGGACCGATAGAGGACCCGATACTTTTAGAGGACCAGATAATTTTGAGGACCCGATCCACTAAAAATGTATATAAATGACTTTTGGAAATCATTTACTTCATATTTAGGACTTGAGCTAGTGAACAAGCCGACGTTACGATTGATCCAACCTTTACCGGATTCGCATTCCCGAAGTGTTAGTGCCAGAGAGCGACGATGGAAGATGGCCAACTGATCTTCCGTCTGGATGGGGGGCATCGAGGCCGATTTGAGTGAATTGACTGATGAAGGACTTCCAGAGTTGGTGACGCCTACCCCGATGGACAATCTTCCTCCAAGGTTTTCACAGAGGACATTACAACAGTTGGACAGATTTTTAAACTTCACCATCTTTCCAGTCGGACGAATTTTAGTGAAATGACGGATGAAGAGTGGGTGACGTACGAAAAGGAGAAGGAGAAGACGGGGAGATAATCACCCTAAACTGAGGCCGGATCTCCGGTGGTCCCATTCGGGATTACGTATGCTTATGCCCACAATTGCCGCATCGACAGTTTCATGGAGGCATTTCATCAGAATCACAATATACGCCGTGGAGGTGGATTTGGTGGATGAAGCGTTGGTGCATGCCATGATTGAACAGTGTTTTCTCATGATTTACTTTCTCATGATTACTTTCTCGTGTGTGCTTCTTCAATAAACTATACATGGTAAGCCTTGATTCTTTATGAATGAAAAGACTGCTAGTTTGGGGAGGGTAAGGTATGTAGAAGTTTAAGTAATCATAATACCATAGCAGATTGTATGAATCATGCCATGTTATAGACGAAGACGAAGACGTCAGAGAGGGGGTATTCTTTTCCCTTAGCGGGAATGCTTTGGTAAACACTTTTGCAGGAAACTATTACAAAAGGGTGTTTCACGACATATTAGCAAAGGAAAGCCGATTTAGACGTATTACGCGAAAGCGCTATAGTAACAGTGAATGGAATGTTATTTATGACAATGCCATATTCGTACTAGACGAAGACGCAGGACGAAGGACGGACGTCAGAGGATTTCGGTCTTATCCATTTCAATTTTACCACGTTGTCCTTAATAAATAGTAATGCAAAGTAATGACACATCGAGATCATAGGTGCAGGTTCCTACATTGCTGCATAGATTTGGGTGGACGAATAAGATTTACTAGTTTGCAATTTAGGACTAAGCGTTCTATTATTTGTAAATGAAAGATATAAAGTTTCAATAGTTAACACGTTAAAAATAAAGTTTCAATAGTGTGTATGTTAAGAATAAAGTTCTATCTGTTTCTATGTTAGAAATAAAATGAAGGTTCATCAGTTTACAAGTTAAGAATAAAGTTTTATCTGTTTGTATGTTAGACATAAAACAAAGTTTCAACCGTTAACAAGTTAAAAATAAAGTTTCAATAGTTTACAAGTTAAAACTAATGTTTCAATAGTGCGTATGTTAAGAATAAAGTTTTATCTGTTTCTATGTTAGAAATAAAATGAAGCTTCACCAGTTTACAAGTTAAGAATAAAGTTTTATCAGCTTGTATGTTAGAAATAAAATGAAGTTTCACCAGTTTACAATTTAAAAATAAAGTTTCAATAGTGTGTACGTTAGAAATAAAGTTTCAACCGTTTACAAGTTGAAAAATAAAGTTTTAACAGTGTCTACGTTAGAAATAAAGTTTTATCTGTTGTAAAGTACGATCGTAGGATTTACTAGTTGCAAGTTAGACTCAGCATTCTACTAGTTGTAAATGAAAATATCGTTTCAACAGTTTACAGATTAAAATAAACTTTTAACAGTGTGTACGTTAGAAATAAAGTCTTAGCTGTTTATATGTTAGAAACAAAATAAAGTTTCAACAGTTTACAAGTTGAAAAATAAAGTTTCAACAGTGTGTACGTTAGAAATAAATGAAAGTAAAAACTTCATCGTATGAGTATTCAAAGCATGTTTTGTAAATCAAATGTGTGTAGTCCTGACATGATAGAATCGCGTTAGAAATAAAGTTTCAGCCGTTTACAAGTTAAAAATAAAGTTTCAACGGTGTGTACGTTAGAAATAAAGTTTTAGCTGTTTATATGTTAGAAACAAAATAAAGTTTCAACAGTTTACAAGTTGAAAAATAAAGTTTCAACAGTGTGTACGTTAGAAATAAATGAAAGTAAAAACTTCATCGTATGAGTATTCAAAGCATGTTTTGTAAATCAATTGTGTGTAGTCCTGACATGATAGAATCGCGTTAGAAATAAAGTTTCAGCCGTTTACAAGTTAAAAATAAAGTTTCAACGGTGTGTACGTTAGAAATAAAGTTTTAGCTGTTTATATGTTAGAAACAAAATAAAGTTTCAACAGTTTACAAGTTGAAAAATAAAGTTTCAACAGTGTGTACGTTAGAAATAAATGAAAGTAAAAACTTCATCGTATGAGTATTCAAAGCATGTTTTGTAAATCAATTGTGTGTAGTCCTGACATGATAGAATCAAACTTGACAAAACGCGTTTGTCAAGCTTAATTCTATCATGTCAGGACTACACACAATTGATTTACAAAACATGCTTTGAATACTCATACGATGAAGTTTTTACTTTCATTTATTTCTAACGTACACACTGTTGAAACTTTATTTTTCAACTTGTAAACTGTTGAAACTTTATTTTGTTTCTAACATATAAACAGCTAAAACTTTATTTCTAACGTACACCGTTGAAACTTTATTTTTAACTTGTAAACGGCTGAAACTTTATTTCTAACGCGATTCTATCATGTCAGGACTACACACATTTGATTTACAAAACATGCTTTGAATACTCATACGATGAAGTTTTTACTTTCATTTATTTCTAACGTACACACTGTTGAAACTTTATTTTTCAACTTGTAAACTGTTGAAACTTTATTTTGTTTCTAACATATAAACAGCTAAAACTTTATTTCTAACGTACACACCGTTGAAACTTTATTTTTAACTTGTAAACGGCTGAAACTTTATTTCTAACGCGATTCTATCATGTCAGGACTACACACATTTGATTTACAAAACATGCTTTGAATACTCATACGATGAAGTTTTTACTTTCATTTATTTCTAACGTACACACTGTTGAAACTTTATTTTTCAACTTGTAAACTGTTGAAACTTTATTTTGTTTCTAACATATAAACAGCTAAAACTTTATTTCTAACGTACACACTGTTAAAAGTTTATTTTAATCTGTAAACTGTTGAAACGATATTTTCATTTACAACTAGTAGAATGCTGAGTCTAACTTGCAAACTAGTAAATCCTACGATCGTACTTTACAAACAGATAAAACTTTATTTCTAACGTAGACACTGTTAAAACTTTATTTTTCAACTTGTAAACGGTTGAAACTTTATTTCTAACGTACACACTATTGAAACTTTATTTTTAAATTGTAAACTGGTGAAACTTCATTTTATTTCTAACATACAAGCTGATAAAACTTTATTCTTAACTTGTAAACTGGTGAAGCTTCATTTTATTTCTAACATAGAAACAGATAAAACTTTATTCTTAACATACGCACTATTGAAACATTAGTTTTAACTTGTAAACTATTGAAACTTTATTTTTAACTTGTTAACGGTTGAAACTTTGTTTTATGTCTAACATACAAACAGATAAAACTTTATTCTTAACTTGTAAACTGATGAACCTTCATTTTATTTCTAACATAGAAACAGATAGAACTTTATTCTTAACATACACACTATTGAAACTTTATTTTTAACGTGTTAACTATTGAAACTTTATTTTTAACCTGTAAACGGTTGAAACTTTGTTTTAATTCTAACATACAAGCAGATAAAATTTATTCTTAACTTGTAAACTGGCGAAACTTCATTTTATTTCTAACATATAAACAGATAGAACTTTATTCTTAACGTACACAATGTTGAAACTTTATTTTTAACGCACAAAGCGCTTAAACTTTATTTCCATCATACACACTATTGAAACTTTATTTTAATCTGAAACTTTATTTTTAACTTGTTAACGGTTGAAACTTTGTTTTATGTCTAACATACAAACAGATAAAACTCTATTATTAACTTGTAAACTGATGAAACTTCATTTTATTTCTAACATAGAAGCAGATAGAACTTTAATCTTAACATACACACTATTGAAACTTTATTTTATTTTTAACATACAAACAGCTAAAACTTTATTTTATGTCTAACATACAAACAGATACAACTTTATTATTAACTTGTAAACTGATGAAACTTCATTTTATTTCTAACATAGAAGCAGATAGAACTTTATTCTTAACATACACACTATTGAAACTTTATTTTTAACGTGTTAACTATTGAAACTTTATTTTTAACTGTATACGGTTGAAAACCGGTTTTTAATTCTAACATACAAACAGATAAAACTTTATTCTTAACATACACACTATTGAAACTTTATTTCTAACGTACACACTATTGAAACTTCATTTTTAACTTGTAAACTGGTGAAACTTTATTTCATTTCTGACATACAAGCAGATAAAACTTTATTCTTAACTTGTAAACTGGTGAACCTTCATTTTTATTTCTAACATATAAACAGATAGAACTTTATTCTTAACATATACACTATTGAAACTTCATTTTTAACTTGTAAACGGTTGAAACTTTGTTTTAATTCTAACATACAAGCAGATAAAATTTATTCTTAACTTGTAAACTGGCGAAACTTCATTTTATTTCTAACATAGAAACAGATAAAACTTTATTCTTAACATACGCACTATTGAAACATTAGTTTTAACTTGCAAACTATTGAAACTTTATTTTTAACTTGTTAACGGTTTAAACTTTGTTTTATTTCTAACATACAAACAGATAAAACTTTATTCTTAACTTGTAAACTGATGAACCTTCATTTTATTTCTAACATAGAAACAGATAGAACTTTATTCTTAACATACACACTATTGAAACTTTATTTTTAACGTGTTAACTATTGAAACTTTATTTTTAACCTGTAAACGGTTGAAACTTTGTTTTAATTCTAACATACAAGTAGATAAAATTTATTCTTAACTTGTAAACTGGCGAAACTTCATTTTATTTCTAACATATAAACAGATAAAACTTTATTCTTAACATACGCACTATTGAAACATTAGTTTTAACTTGTAAACTATTGAAACTTTATTTTTAACTTGTTAACCGTTGAAACTTTGTTTTATTTCTAACATACAAACAGATAAAACTTTATTCTTAACTTGTAAACTGATGAAACTTCATTTTATTTCTAACATACAAACAGATAGAACTTTATTCTTAACATACACACTATTGAATTTTTATTTTTAACGTGTAAACTATTGAAACTATATCTTTCATTTACAAATAATAGAACGCTTAGTCTAAATTGCAAACTAGTAAATCTTATTCGTCACCAAATCTATGCAGCAATGTAGGACCTGCACCTAGATCTCGATGTGTCATTACTTTCATTACTTTATTAAGGACACGTGGTAAAATTGAAATGATAAGACCACCCCTCTGACGTCGTCTTCGTCTTCGTCTTCGTCTAGTACGATATGGCATTGTCATAATAACATTCCATTCACTGTTACTTAGCGCTTTCGCTTAATACGTCTAATGGCTTTCCTTGCTATATGTCGTGAAACACCCTTTGTAATAGTTCCTGCAAAATGTTTACCAAGCATTCCCGCTAGAGGTAAAAGAATACCCCCTCTCTGACGTCTTCGTCTTCGTCTATAACATGGCATGATTCATACAATCTGCTATGTATATGATTACTTAAACTTCTACATCCCATACCCTTTCATTCAAAAGAATCAAGGCTTACCATGTAAGTTTATTGAAGAAGCACACACGAGAAAGTAAATCATGAGAAAGTAAATCATGAGAAAACACTGTTCATATCAATGGCATGCACCAACGCTTCATCCACCAAATCCACCTCACGTCGTATATTTGATTCTGATGAAATGCGTCCATGAAACTGTCGATGCGGCAATTGTGGGATAAGCATACGTAATCCCAATGGGACCACCGGAGATCCTGCCCTCGAGTTAGGTGGATTATTCTCCTTCTCCTTCTCCTTTTCGTACGTCACCCACTCTTCATCCGTCATTTCACTAAAATTCGTCCGACTGGAAGATGGTGAATTTAAAAATCTGTCCAACTGTGTAATGTCTGGTGAAAACCTTGGAGGAAGATTGTCCATCGGGGTAGGCGTCACCAACTCTGGAAGTCCTTCATCAGTCAATTCACTCAAATCGGGCCACGATCCCCATCCAGACGGAAGATCAGTTGGCCAGTCTTCCTCGTCGCTCTCTGGCACTAACACTTCGGGAATGCGAATCCGTAAAGGTTGGATCATCGTTACGTCGGGCATGTTCACTAGCTCAAGTCAAAATATGAAGTAAATGATTTCAAAAGTCATTTATATACAGTTTTTAGTGGATCGGGTCCTCTAAAAGGTATCAGGTCCTCTAAAAGGTATCGGGTCCTCTATCGGGTCCCTTCCACAATCCATCTCTCCAATAATTTGATTGTCGTTGATGACTCACTATCGTCGCTTTCAGCACAAAGTCGCATGTGTCCTCACACTCTCTGATCTTCTCTGGATTCTTCGATTTATAGGCTCTCCTCTTATATCTTTCAATCATTTGTTTGATGGTCTTCATCTCCTCACGCTGCCTTACTCTCAACTCTTCTCTTGTTTCTACCATGATTATGATTGTGACACTCATTTCATCCACTCTTATATACATCTCTCAAAGGACCCGATCCCTTCATGGGTCCCCTTCAGGGGACCCTGAAATCACCTCGTTTGTCCACCCGTCCATTCAATGTCAGTCAATGTATCAGTATGAAGAATCTGAACCCACACCTTCTTCTCAATATCCAAACGAAATCGTCGTGTCAATTTCGGTCGTTTATACACTTCTGGAGTATGTTGATATACTATATACATAGCCCGTGCCAAACCTCCTCCATCTTCACGCTTTCTACCTGGAGAACGTCGAATACATGTTTCTGTAGGATTCCATGATATAACTACATCTCCTTCATACATTGGAATGTAATCACGTTCAAAATAAAGACAGTCTTTCGGTTTCTCCACCGTTGTTGTAATTGGATGCTGATATGTCGGTGTTACTTCAAAATAGAATGTGTCAATATACGTTGGAATTATTTCATTTTCCAATTCTATCTTACGGCGTGATATCACTACACAGTTCTTCGTCTCTGAAATTATCTTGTCTCCATGAAATAATGGAATGGTACGGTGATATTGCCAAAATTTACCTTTCCAATGACGTATTGGATAACGTACCTCACACTCTGGAACCTCACACTCTGGAACCTCACTCATGATGATTATATTCCCATCTATTTTCACTTAACTTATTTATACCCATATCCATCTTCTTCTAATACCATCCTATTCATTATAGTATAACTCAAAGGAAAATGATCACATGTATGAAGTATGTTTATTCAATAAAAGTTCATTCAATATATACATAAAAGTTCATTGAAATACAAATTCTCCACTTATTTCACTAAAGGACTTATAATCACCTCTCTCTTCATCAATGTCTCTGTACCATCCGTTGGGAATGACACGAATCCATGCTTCACCATCTAGACGGAATCGTTGCGTCTCATACGGTGGGTCCATGAGTGGCTTTGAATGATGTTCAACTTCCACATACGCCCCCATCCACCTTCCATCATCCACCCATCCTGGTGCACGACGTATCATCATTCTTGTAGGGGAGTACCCCAGAATTACATCCCCTTCGTACATAGGCACATCTCGTTCCATGTATAGTGGCTTCTCCGGTGGGTCATTCGTACTTGAATGTATACGATATACAGGTGATTTAGTAAAATAAAAAGTGTCAATCGTAGTTGGAAATATGTGAGTCTCTGTCTGTACCACAGCCCGCTTGACCACCACACATGATATCTTATCTGATAGGATCACATCCCCAGCGAAAAGGGGAATATCTCGATACACCATTGCAGGTACTCGATCCCGAAGCAATGGGAAGAAAATAGATGCTGACGTTGATGCTGACGTTGATGCTGACGTTGTAGATATCGTTACTTCACCGGCTACTGCCATATTGTATCTGAGTAGTCTTCTTCAACGGTATAATTCATCTACATTCAAACTCCTTCTTATATATTCTCTAAAGGGGCCCGACCCTTAGTAACGGGTCCCTTAGTTACGGGACCCGTTTGTAAATCTAAAAACATTTCATATGGACGATGATGGTAGATAAAATAGTGTCAAATAAATTAAGATAGCTTACACTTCTGATACAGGGATAGCAATCGACTGCGATCCATGTGTAAAGAGCTTGTTAGACTATGGATGGGCTTAAGTGGATGATTTAACCATGTATACTTTTTCATTTGGAAATAGTAGCACGCTTAGTCTAACTTGTAAATCTAAAAACATTTCATATGGACGATGATGGTAGATAAAATAGTGTCAAATAAATTAAGATAGCTTACACTTCTGATACAGGGATAGCAATCGACTGCGATCCATGTGTAAAGAGCTTGTTAGACTACGGAAGAGAGAAGTGTGTTATGTTGCGTGTGGCGCGTGAGTGTCCTCCCATTTCATTCCATTCATCAATTCGTCTCATTGATAGAGACAGGTAGAACTCATGGTTCTCATAACGTATGCAATGGAAAGTTTTAGGCAACCTTCGACAGTTGGCTAAATGTCGCCCTGGCGCGAATGCATACTACGTTGAGACAGAGGCAATCACTTGCAAACATGACGCAGAGAGGTTTAACAAGATTGACCATTGCCGAATGTCCCTTGCGGTATACATAGCTACGGGTTTCACCGCCGCCCTTTACAGGAACGCCCGTCGAAAGGAAGTATTACACCGAACTTCATTTGCAACGTTCAAGTTGACTGATAGCAGATTCAACTTAATGATAGTATTCGCCAGTCCGAAGACTGCCCAGGGCAAACCGCGAGGAGGTTCTATCATGTCTTGCCCCATGGTGGCCCTTAAGAGAGCCGATGGTTCGTTCTCGGGAGTAACGTCATCTTACACCCTACCAATTCTGCTGAGAGAGTCAAAGACTCTCTCTTTGGTAGCACTGTCGACTTCCACACTAACTGGTACATGGCTAAAAAGTGGAATGTAGCGCCATTCCGTTGGATTGGCAGCAGTTGCTGTCATCGGATTGCCAATCCGAGCAAGATTATTAAAAACTCTGTCTTGCTCCTCTAGCCTGACAAACTCCTCAAATAAATTTCGCGGCCTTAACTGCGGTCCGCGAGGAGAGCTGACTTGACTGTTCGGCGTCTGCATGATTGAAATGAAATGAGAGGCAGTGGTTTATATACCCCTCTAATGCGACGCAACGTTCAAGTTGACTGATAGCAGATTCAACTTAATGATAGTATTCGCCAGTCTAAAGACTGCCCAGGGCAAAGCGCATTGAAGGCTCTATCATGTCTTGCCCCATAGTGGCCGATTATACGGTAGTGTGTTAGTAGATTTCAATCATTGAAAAGGGAAGATGAGAATCATTTCATTTGTCTCATCAACGTTTATCATGGGAACAATCATTGAAGGGACATCTAATGAATTACATTTCACTCTACTCCATATCATAAAGACTAACCTTTGTCGAATGGCTGAAGTACTCTGACCTGGCGAGAGAAAGCGTCACGTTGAGTATGAAGTCGAACGCCCAACATGAGCAACGGCTCAGAGGTTTCGGTCTAACAAACGACGAACAACCCGTGCAACACAATCCCTCTACGGCAGTACCCGCCGTCCCGAAGGAACGCTCGAGCAAAGGAGGTATTACAGCGATGATGTGCTTTATGAGTAGAAGTGAATCTCTTGATAGCAAGAGACTATTCAACTAGATAGCAAGTCAAAAATAACCTGATAGCAGGACAAATGTATAGTCAGTAATTTACACTTAGTGAGGAATGATAGATTTGAGTGTAGTGAGTGGCACTCGATCCCGTCGACAGCCCGAAGGCCTTGTACTGATCACTAGGGAAGTGAGAGATCTTCCCCGATACCCGCTCTTTACAGCTGAAGACATCATTGTCACTGCCCCGAAGTGGTAACAGGAACGCCGAGTCAAAGGTAGTGAACAGTAGCTGGGATCTAACCCCTCAAAGCTGCCTTAGTCTTAGTTGAATTTGAAATCTGATAGCAGATTTGAACTTCGCATACTTGAAAACCTTGAGGAAACATCCCAAGTTGTTGCTTTGATCAGCTTGATAGCAAGCCGTAGAGAGCTTGATTCACCAGCGTTTTGCAATGGAGATGTTTAGAGGCCACCCATGACAAGATAGCTAAGACTCAACCGATTGGCGTTCAAAGTGCTACGTTGAGAGCTGTGTCAAATGCCCAACATGAGACATGAGTTGTCCCAGCGGTTACGGTCTTAAATATGACACATTCCCTTGCCACACTTATCACTACGGCATCGTCCGCCGTCCCGAAGGAACACCCTGTCAGTGGAATATTACAGCAAAACTCTCCGTGTCTTGCTCGCTTTCAGTGAAAAGCCGCTTATACCATGAGAAGACTGGCTCAGACATCATTAAAAATGCTTTCATTGACTTCAGCAGGGTCGAAAACCCCAGAAAACCTCCAAAACTAGTGAATTTAAAATTTTCAACTTTTTAGCACTACTTATGAAATTTTATAAGTAGTCCATCACTTAGGGCAGGTCAATAGCGACCGAACCTTTTTTGAATCAAGTCAAACGGACTTGTAGAAGCAAAGTTACGAGCCTTTAAAGTTTTGGAGTCTTTTATGGCCTGGAGACGAAGGCCATCTCCTGGCGAACCTCTAAGTCTGACGCCTTAGCTGATATCAGCAATGAAATTTTCTAAGTCGGTTTCTTACAGAAACTTGGAATTTGGAATGTCCGAAGCTATCATCGGAGCTCAGAGAGACGACCTACCTCTGACAGTCGTTCTCCTCTAAATGACAAGTCTCCGTTGGTTCCCAGCTTATATAGTGTGTGGCGATCAGCTGATGACGTAATACCCATCATCCAAACACTAAAAATCCCGTCTATCTCCGGTTCTAGTGCTCCGATTGAGCTGGAAATACACCATTTCCATGTAGAATTTGACGCTGAATCCGAATCTGGCCTCCGTTTTCCCATCCGATGCTTCGTTTTGGCTCTACAGTAGGCAGCCATCGCAAAAATTCTAACTCTGTCGTTTTTCCGAAAAATGTTGAAAATTTTTCTCGCCGATGACTTGAAACTCTCCGATTGACATGAAACTCACCATATAGATAAAGAATCTGACGCTGATTCCAAATCTGAAATCCGTTTTCCAATCCGATGCTTCGTTTTGAAGCTAGAGCCCAAAACGTCCCAAATTCTAACTCTGTCGTTTTTCACCAATGTCCGAAAATCTTAAATGGCATCTCACATCTAAACGAAGACAGATAGGAACAAGCCGATTCTTTCACTGAATTTGTCTCACTCTTAGCTTTCAAACGAGCTATTGCACGACAAAATCCGTCCACTGGAAGCCAAAATCGAAGCAAGCTGTCCAGAGGGGGGGGGGGGGACGTCAGTGAAAATTTTTTCTCTCCGATTGAGCTGGAAATACACCATTTCCATGTAGAATTTGACGCTGAATCCGAATCTGGCCTCCGTTTTCCCATCCGATGCTTCGTTTTGGCTCTACAGTAGGCAGCCATCGCAAAAATTCTAACTCTGTCGTTTTTTTCGAAAAATGTTGAAAATTTTTTCTCTCCGATTGACTTGAAACTCACCATACAGATAAAGAATTTCACGCTGATTCCAAATCTGAAATCCGTTTTCCAATCCGATGCTTCGTTTTGAAGCTAGAGCCCAAAACGTCCCAAATTCTAACTCTGTCGTTTTCACCAATGTCCCAAAATCTTAAATGGTGTCTCACATCTAAACGAAGACAGATAGGAACAAGCCGATTCTTTCATTGAATTGGTCTCACTCTTAGCTTTCAAACGAGCTATCGCACGACAAAATCCATCCACTGGAAGCCAAAATCGAAGCAAGCTGTCCAGAGGGGGGGGGGGACGTCAGCGAAAAATTTTCTCTCTCCGATTGCTTTCAAATTCACCATACAGATGCAGAATTTCACGTAGATTCCGAATCTGGCCTCCGTTTTCTCATCCGATGCTTCGTTTGGGCGCTACACACCAAAACGTCCCAAATTCTAACTCTGTCGTTTTTTCGAAAAATGTTGAAAATTTTTCTCTCCGATTGACTTGAAACTCACCATACAGATAAAGAATTTCACGCTGATTCCAAATCTGAAATCCGTTTTCCCATCCGATGCTTCGTTTTGAAGCTAGAGCCCAAAACGTCCCAAATTCTAACTCTGTCGTTTTTCGCCAATGTCCCAAAATCTTAAATGGCGTCTCACATCTAAACGAAGACAGATAGGAACAAGCCGATTCTTTCAGTGAATTTGTCTCACTCTTAGCTTTCAAACGAGCTATCGCACGACAAAATCCGTCCACTGGAAGCTAAAATCGAAGCAAGCTGTCCAGAGGGGGGGGGGACGTCAGTGAAATTTCTAAATTTGATGAAAAATGTTTTGGTGACGGTCCCAGGTCGAAATTCCACACTTTGGAAAATTTTCAAAATTTTACCCATACAAAGTCACTCTGACACTTAGGATTTTTTCAGGTAAGCGAGCTCCGACCTAAAATCTTGTAACCGCTCTAACTTTTGAACGAAGACAGATAGGAACAAGCCGATTCTTTCACTGAATTTGTCTCACTCTTAGCTTTCAAACGAGCTATTGCACGACAAAATCCGTCCACTGGAAGCCAAAATCGAAGCAAGCTGTCCAGAGGGGGGGGGGACGTCAGCGAAAAATTTTTTATCTCCGATTTCGCTGGAAACATCCTTCCTAACCCAAAATTTCACGTAGATTCCGAATCTGGCCTCCGTTTTCTCATCCGATGCTTCGTTTTGGCTCTACAGTAGGCAGCCATCGCAAAAATTCTAACTCTGTCGTTTTTTCGAAAAATGTTGAAAATTTTTTCTCTCCGATTGACTTGAAACTCACCATACAGATAAAGAATTTCACGCTGATTCCAAATCTGAAATCCGTTTTCCCATCCGATGCTTCGTTTTGAAGCTAGAGCCCAAAACGTCCCAAATTCTAACTCTGTCGTTTTTCGCCAATGTCCCAAAATCTTAAATGGCGTCTCACATCTAAACGAAGACAGATAGGAACAAGCCGATTCTTTCAGTGAATTTGTCTCACTCTTAGCTTTCAAACGAGCTATCGCACGACAAAATCCGTCCACTGGAAGCTAAAATCGAAGCAAGCTGTCCAGAGGGGGGGGGGGACGTCAGCGAAAAATTTTTTATCTCCGATTTCGCTGGAAACATCCTTCCTAACCCAAAATTTCACGTAGATTCCGAATCTGGCCTCCGTTTTCTCATCCGATGCTTCGTTTGGGCGCTACACACCAAAACGTCCCAAATTCTAACTCTGTTAAAATTTTGAAGAAAAATTTTTTCTCACCAATTGCCTTGAAACTCACCCTACCGATGCAGAATTTTACGGTGAATCCGAATCTGGCAGCCATTTCACCATCCACGACAACCTAGACGGTCGCCCACGTTAACCTAGACGGTCGCCCACGTCAACCTAGACGGTCGCCCACGTCAACCTGGACGGTCGCCCAAGTCAACCAGGCGGTCGGACCAACTCACTCGAGTCTCACACTCTGACGTTCCAGAGGGGGGGGGGGAGTCAGCGAACATGTTGTGAACCAACCTGGCCGGCACACCACGACAGACCACAACCTCTGTCGTTCCAGAGGGGGGGGGGGCTCAGACCCGAAGCACCACGGCGGCCGACCACGACACTCTGCCGTTCCAGAGGGGGGGGGGCGCCGGTCGAGTGTTTGTCATTTGCTTACTACTGCTGTTGCTGTATAAATTATAAGATTATTATAATCTAAAAAGTTTGGTGTCATGAGAATTTTAAATAATAGATAAGTTTTTCCACAACCTGAACGACCACAGATAGCTGATAAAACTTTATTGGATAAGCTTGAATGATGATTAAATTTCACCTTTTTGTTCAAAGACATTTATATCATATCATTTTATCTTTGGTACGAACTGATGCTCATACTTCACGCAACGGAACGAAGTTCTGCGAGAGATTTACACTTCTCGCAACAAAAGATCCATCATTATTTCTTCGCCTCCAAAATTTATTTCCTTTCTCATCTGTCATTCTAATGCTAATTGAATTGATTGTTTTTCTTGTAGCTGGAAAATATATTAATGATTTTGGGATTACATTCATACTACAACCAATTGGCACTGAAAATGCAGGATAACTGAAAATATTATTTGCAAGTTTTCCATTAACATAACCACCTTCTATTATGTCACAGTGAACGTTGATTGAATTTATTTCAGTTATTTTATGGTATTTCACTTATGTGAAAACTTTGATTATAGACTTTCTTTTTGAATCCTAGTAGTTTTGATGAACACCTGTCAATGTTGAAATCAACTTGATGATTTTCATCTAAAGTAAGAGAAAATTTATTAACTGCTGGTTCGACTGCGAAATGTAATTGTTTCTTGTCTTTAAATTGAACACCTAAACGTCTCTTTATTTCATTTGAGATTGATTCAACTTCATAAGATCCAGGAAGAAAAGTCAATCCTTTCCAGGTTTTACCTTTATCATTATAATACTTGAATTGGTCATTTACATTTTTGATAATATTTTAAATCGCATTAAATGTTGAAAAACTAGTTAGTGCTACTTCATAATGTTTGCCTTGTTCTAAATGAAGAATAGGGTCTAAACTACAAGTATGTGATAAATTAGTTGATGAATTTTTATGTCGCACTAAATTTTTGATGACCTTAAAATATCAATAAGATTTTCTAAATGATAATTTATTTATTCTAACTCTGTTGTGTTCATTTGTTAACGAAATTTTCACACATCGTAAGTAGTAAGTAAATCTACACCACTGGACCGCGCAAGATGGCCGCCATCGCTGACGTCCCCCCTGTCAGACGAGTCGGCCGTGGTCCGCCGCCGTGTTGCTTCGAGTGTGACGCCCCCCTCCTGTCAGACGAGTTGGTCGTGGTCCGCCACCGTGTTGCTTCGAGTCTGACGTCCCCCCCCCCTCTGGCCCGACGACGTAGCGAGAGGTGGTTTGTGATGCGCTCTCCAGGTTGGCGTGCACTTGTAAGAGCGGAAATCTACAACTTTTACAATATCAGAGCCTACAAATTGACAACTTTCGGAAATCAACAACCGGTGTCGATTTCCGATAACTAGAGATCAAGTTTTCTGCGTCGTCATTAGCTTTTTTCCAAAGGTCTACATATCAATCACGAGATAGATGTTTATGCAAGGGAATTGTTTACTTTCATGCAAAAATATTGTGGAATAAAGCAGCAGAGTATAGTTGACTTTTGTACAGTAAATCGACAACCGTACAAATTTTTGTATTGTTTGACTACGGCATTTAGAATTAAGGTCGGTAAAACAAAATCTCGAATTATTTGATATTTCGCAATAATGTGAAACTAACGCGTTTATCGTTATTAATTGTGCATAGTCTAATAGAGCGCATAACTACCCGTGGTTTCTGAAATCCCATCAATGAGATGAGTGTTACAAACCGTTGTGGTGATGATATGATATTGGACTGATATTTTTCTTCTTTGTGGTTGCTTAGCAAATGTTCGTGTGAGAGACATACTTCAGCGTTATCATAAGCAGTAAAATGCTTTTAGTATGCACCAAGTAGAAAGTTGATTACAGATATTCCCATTATTGGTATTCTACTGTCATCAGTACTTTGGCATGTCATGAACATGATGTAAACAGGTTTACACATGCAGACGTTAGGAGATAGGCCAATACATCCGCTGAAATAGCTACCACATGATTATATGTGGAGCACGAAATTACGGAAAATTGAATTAAACTCAACATGTTTGTCATCAACAAGATACTATTACCATTTGTGAGAAACTATAGACTTTACGAAATTCTCTAAACATCTTGATTTCTGATCAAACTCATGAGGCAATCTTAAGTAAAGTCATTCCATTTTTATCAGATTTTTGTTTATTGTATTGAGCATGCTAGTTCCATGTGGTAAGGGAGGGAGAGGCTACATTTACCGTCAATGCTTGGACTCCATTGCTTTTAAAAAGAGCATGAAATGATGCTTTTGTACGATTGTATTCGATATTTTGAAGGCAAAGTTTATTTCCTTGTTAAAACCGTGCGAGTATGGAAACTACTACGTATCTGTGAATATTCTCAAACTCCACTGATTGGCTGATATCGCAGAACATCAAACTCTACATTTTGCAACAATCTACTCTTTTCAACGCAATTGCAGTTTTCGTGTATTGAATTAAGGTTCTAGAAAATTAGTTATTCATGATTATTATGATTCCCGCGAAATTTTTTGTCTGAATAAAGAAATTCAGGCTTTCATGTTAATCCGTATAAAATGTGCGAAATAATCGTGTGTGGTTATTCGCAAGCTGTAACATGATTGGTTTATATCACAACATCACATTTGTAGATATTATTTCTCAACAGTTGTAGGTAGACCTACTGTATGTAATTCAAGTTTCTGGATAAATTTCGTAGGTATGATCACTGTGAATAGAGCGGATGTATTTTATAAGTTGAGTGCCGGCATGTTTCTTTCTTGTCATCTATGGTTATAGGAATCTAGTTTCCAAAATTTTCAGTCAAGTACATTAAGACCACAACTGCGTTGAAGAATGTATAACCATAATTTCGATAATTTGTGATATTAACCAATCATATTACTGTGTATGTGTTAAGTATATTGGCCTATATTACTGACTTTTACCGCTGCTTGTGCATTATTTTTCCGCTTGGGAATAAACCTGGCACAATATTTACACAAGATGATCAAGTTAAAATTGATTAGACCCATAGTGCACGTCGGATAGAGCGCCACCTGATGCATGCGTCAACTGTATTTTTTCATGTAAATTTCAATAATGATTAGGCAAACCGAACTGTTCCAAGCACAGTGCTAGGGCTTCCAAATAACAGACTCGACATCTTTTGGAAGATAATGGATTTCCTACACGTGTGGTAATTTTTGATGGATAGTGATCTAGCTGAGGATTTGCTGGCACCGCTGTTAAACGAGGACGACCTCCATGTACACTGTCTTGTACACCACCTTGAGATATCCAATATCCGATAGTTTTCGATGGTGTAGCCGAGGTATGTCACATTTCCACCTGGATGCCGGTAAACTATGCAAGAATTTCTATGAATTATATGAATCAGATGCAATCCGTAATACCATGTGCAGGATTTCCTGTTAAAGTTGTAGTGATACATAGAGGCATCCAAGAAGTCGACAACTCCATATTGGTATTGTAACGAAGGACGAGACTTGGGTTTAAAAACTCCAACACGACTTTATGGTCGGTCTCTTGTTCAGAGCCATGGTAAACAGAAATGCAGCATTTTGTAAAGTCTGTTTCCGTAATGCATCTTTCTCCATGCTCGAACCTTCACCCTCATCGTACGCCTGTCAAACACAATATTATTCGACCACAGTTTCAAAGTAGAAAATATTTCATCTGTTAAAAAGAGATTGATAAAAAAGGATTGTCGTCTGCGTTTTCTGCACATTGTATCGACAGATTCAAGCCGGTCAATCCTGCAAACTCAGGCAAAGGTTCTGGTCTGTGATCGTTTTCACCAAGTTACAAAATGCCAACCATGTCAGGGAGTTAGATATGATGTTATTTTCTCATCTTCACTGTCAGACGTCGATATTTCATCACTACCGCTTTCACCATCATCAGTACCGACAGCCGCATCATCAAAACCTAAGTTTCGAATCGCAGCCATGAATACATTTCTGCGTGGTCTTTGCGAAGCCATTTCAATCAAAATATTGAGTGATTTAGTAAAATGCAACAAGATTGTTAGCTTCATCAACTCAGTGAACTTTAATCAAATATATAAACCTGAATCTTTGCATTGAGACACACAATTTCGTTACATAAATTGCATAACATTATCAACGTGACGGGCACCGCCAATCATATTGTCTGTCGAATGTTAGGGAGCGCGATCACATTGATCTGCTATGCATTAGCATCCGTGTCAACTGATGCGAAAGGGTTAAGCGTATTTCGTCGGTGTACTGCATTTGGAGATCATTACTCCTCTCCCTGTGTTTTAGGGAGATAGTATGCTAGCTCTGACAATACTGGTTTGTTCTTATCCGCCGAGTTTGATTTTATTATATGAGCTGAGTTATCCACCCATCAGCGCAACAATAAAAGGTCACCCAATCGGCACGTTTGAACCAACGTATATTCCTAGTTAAAAACTGGAACATTCTTGAACATTGTGTGACGACTAGTTTCCTGGGATGCTTGTGATAAAGTAAATTAGGTATTTAAGCATCTGATAGGTTGGGAATTGTAATTGAGATGATAAAGACTAGTAGGAGACTGTTATACAAGAGATAGCACTTGTTCAATAAGTTGTCAATATCTGACAAGGTCACAACCTATGGATATAACTACTTGTCATCGATCTGAGAGGGATTGAGCTTTCTGCAGATATCATCCCCGTATCACATCAAAATATACTTTTATTCGACATTTTGAGTCTCAGCATTTCATGAATTCACGCGTATTCTGGTAGGTAAAAATACTGTCAGTTTTGTTGGAGAGACCACTTCAGAGAAAAATGCTTGGAGAAACTCACAGTAACAGAAGGAATACATACGTGCGGATATTTTAAGGAAAATATTGTATTTTAATTAACGCTGTGTGACATTTGACCATGTCTGAAGGACATTTTTCGAAAAATTCTCTAAAAGACTTCAGATTCCCCTAAATTTCTGGGCAGCAACACTTCTTTCAAAACTATCGCCATATTTCAATCATTTTTCAATTGTTGGCCCAAGGATGGCACTATATATATATATATATATATATATTCGTATGAAATGTACAGTGATAAAGAGAAAGAAAGTTAAACACAAAGATCAGTTTCACGAAGCCACGTGCGTAAGTCACGATCGACGGTCTTCAGGTCACCACACATTCCAATTACAGGACACATCAGGACGTGTTCACTAGTTTGAACGTCTCCGCATCTGCAGGAATCACTTGAGGACAGACCGATCTTATGCATGAATGCAGCGAATCTGCCGTGTCCAGATCGGAGGCGATTCAGGAGGACCCACTGTCCTCTGGGGAGATCGGACCCGGGAGGATGGTAAGCCGGTTCGGATATGAAGCGCCGAAGTCCGTGACTCGCCTGCGTCCATTTTCGTCTCCATTCATCTGCAGCCCATGAGTTGGAATAGGTTGTTGATAGTGGGATAAGGCCGTTGTGTCGTCTGGATAGAGGGTTGCGTGACTTAAGTGTTCTTGATGGTCGGTCGTTGGCGAAGAGCTTCTTATGCAGCAGGTGGTCACTGTCCGAAGCTCTTTGGTGAAGTCGTATCGCGAGTCTTTCGCGGCGGATGTCAGGAGGTTCAATGCCACTCAGAATGGGCAGGATGTCAATTGGTTTACTGCGTATACAACCAGAGATTAGTCGCATAGTGTCATTTAGAGCGCAGTCTATCTTCTTGGAGTGGGTACTCTGCATCCAGATTGGAGAGCAATACTCCGCGCTGGAGTAGCACAGAGCAAGGGCGGAGGTTCGAAGCACAGAGAACTCAGCGCCCCAACGGCAACTAGCGAGGGTGCGTAGTATTGAATTACGGGCGTTGATCTTGGCTGCGACTTGTTTAAGGTGTTGCCCGTACGTAAGTGATCGGTCTAGCGTTATGCCGAGGTACTTCGGAGAGATAACAGGTGAGATGACTTTCCCTCGTAAATGGACGTTTAACTGTTTGTTGGCCTGACAGTTCTTGAGATGAAAAACACTGCATACTGTTTTTTCGGCATTTAGTCTTAGTCTCCATCGATGAAAGTAACAAGTCAGTTTGTCAAGGTCATTGCTAAGTGTCCGCTCGATTTCGGTAGTAACGTTTCCTTTAGTTAGTAGGGCTATGTCGTCAGCGTAGATATACTTATGGCTAGTCGTAACAGGTAAGTCGTGAGTGTAGATGTTGAACAGCAATGGTGCAAGTACAGAGCCTTGTGGTAAGCCATTACGAAGAAAACGACGTCGAGATGACTGCCCACGGAGATTGACCACAAAGCTTCGTTGACTAACCAGTGTCATAATCATTTTGACCATGTGCTTAGAGGGAATGGTTTTCAATAACTTCAAGTTAAGACCTCGTAGCCATACTGTGTCGTATGCGGCTGAAAGGTCGATAAAAACAGCACCAGCAAAAACGTTTTCTTCATAGGCATCTTCGATGTCTTCAGTTAGCAAGGCAACTTGATCAGTGGTACAGCGGTTAGGGCGGAAGCCGGCCTGTTCATGAGGAAGAACAGATTCGACGATGGGAGTGATACGGTTGTAGATCAGACGCTTGAACAGCTTGAATGCGATGCAAAGTAAACTGATCGGCCTGTAGCTGGTGGGAGAATCCTGAGGTTTATTTGGCTTCAGGACGGCTATAACTTTTGCAGTTCTCCAGATTTTAGGAATTTTGTGAGATTTTAAGCAGGTTGTGAAAAATGATGTCAGCCATGCGATGTATAAATCTGT
Source organism: Prostheceraeus crozeri (assembly GCA_907163375.1). NCBI lineage: Eukaryota > Metazoa > Platyhelminthes > Polycladida > Euryleptidae > Prostheceraeus > Prostheceraeus crozeri. Next base: position 26,688 of record CAJQUW010005287.1, read on the forward strand.
CAGGTTTTTGTAGAATTCAGGATGGAGGTTATCCGGTCCTGGGCTTTTTCCGCTTTTACTGAAGTGGATTGCGCTGCAAATTTCTTCCTCCGAAAAGTTGTAGCAGAGATCGATGTCAGCATATGGGGCATTCCAGGAAGACTTGAGATCGTAGTTTACTGTGCGTGTGAAAGCTTTATCTGGACTGGAATACTTTCCACTAGACAGGAGGCTGTGAGCGATTTGATTTGGTGTAACAGGAGTCACGGTGGTGGTTACAGTTGTTCGGGCCGTTAGTTTATTCAGAGTGTTCCGCGCTTCTCTGCTTGAGTGCTTCATATCGATCTTATCAATGGATGATAGCCAGCGAGCTTGTCTGCGAGTATTGATGTACTTGATGAGTTCGTTTGCAGACTGCTTCTTTTCTTCTAGTGAGACGGATTGCTCATGTTGACTAGCGAGTTCAGAGCATTTCTTGTCCCAGCAAGGTATATATGTCTTCCTGTAGCCACGTGGGATAGAGAATTTGGCTGCTCGGATTATGGCGCGTTGAAATTCCTGGAAGTTGTAATCGACGTTTGGCAGAGATGGGTCTGGGAGGTCATAGTTAGTTAACAGCTCCTTAAATTTCTCCCAGTTTGCCTTCCGAAAATTCCATCTTGGGAGATGACTTGTGGCCGTTGTTGAGATGTCGGCTGGGTGGGTAATCAGTGTCGGTCGGTGTTGAGATTTCGGGAAATTCGGTAATACCGTACGAGTTGGGAGTGGTAGGAGGCTCGTCGTATCGGAGCTGAAGAATGTAAGATCTGGATTCGTATACGAATCCCAGGCGGCTGAGTGAAATGTTTTGGGCTGCTTGTTGTCATACAGGAGTTGGAGATCACCGTTGGAAGCCCATTCTGAGATGGAAATACCGTTAGAGTCGTTTTGACGATATCCCCATCTGCAATTATGACTGTTGAAGTCCCCAGAGTAGATGACGGGATGTGGCAGGATAGGAGGTAATTGAATGTTCGTGTTAGGAGGATTGTACACGTTCACAACAGTTAATGCATCGCCAATTTTTGTAGCTACCCATTCGGTTAATTGGTTGGGGCTAGATTTTGCTACAAATAAAGCTGACATATTGTCTCTGACAAGAGTAGCAATTCCATAATGAGGATGATGTATTGCGTCCGCGAGGAAAAATCCAGAGATGTTGATGTCATTGTCGCATTTGGTATGAGTCTCTTGTAGAAGAATGACTGAGATGGCGTGCCGGTAGCAGATATTCTGTATAACCTCGCACTTGGCTCTGGTCAGGCCTTCTACGTTGAGTTGGAGGATGCTCGGACCACTTGCGGCTAGGAAGCCAGAAGTGTCGTTTCGGCTGAGATCAGGAGGTTTGGTATTGTTTGGAGCGTTACACGTATTGTACATTTCTGTTGTTGACATTAGTTTCCCCGATGATTAGTCGAGTACTTACGAGGGGGACCACGAGAAGGTTGGCACTAACAATCGCAAACATTGACTTGATTCAACCTCTACAGAAATAATTACTTTCCTCGCCCAATCACAGACCGAGATCACGCGCGCGTGTGCTCATGATTTCCAAGAATTCGTGAATGGCTGACTGCTCGGCGGTGCCATTTAGTGCATGCAGTCGACATAGGAGATATCCGTTCTATGCGAGGATCGCACGAAAGTAGATTCGAACTCGGTGATTAGTGTCAATTCAATATCCAACTGTATGTTAGTAAAATTTAAATAAACGAATACACAACATGAATATTCCTCTAGATCCTCCATGAAAATGTAAACAGAAGGCTCGCATACTCACCGATCAAATGTTCCTTAAACATTGCATTAATAACACATGCTGTCATCAGAAGACAGCAAATTATGTAAACCGCAAGTCTCATCATGAATTCAGCAGCGAAATCGAATTTCAAAAATGAATTTAATATTTCAAATGATGCAAGACAAATTCTTAAAAATACATTTCAGATGTTGAAGTTGTACATAACTCGATGAAATCTCATTCGAAATAGACTTTGACTGTCTGATGTGTGTCTCAAGTAATTTCAAATGATGTCTAGATAATCTCTGAGCTGAATGCTTTGCTGGGGTAGAGTGCTTTGAAAAATGCAGCTATCTGTCGTCTTGAGTGTGTTGATTTCCGGCTCTCACACGTTTCAGATGTTGAAGTTGTACATAACTCGATGATATCTCATTCGAAATAGACTTTGACTGTCTGATGTGTGTCTCAAGTAATTTCAAATGATGTCTAGATAATCTCTGAGCTGAATGCTTTGCTGGGGTATAGTGCTTTGAAAAAAGCAGCTATCTGTCGTCTTGAGTGTGTTGATTTCCGACTCTCACACGTTTCAGATGTTGAAGTTGTACATAACTCGATGAAATCTCATTCGAAATAGACTTTGACTGTCTGATGTGTGTCTCTAAGTAATTTCAAATGATGTCTAGATAATCTCTGAGCTGAATGCTTTCCTGCGGTAGAGTGCTTTGAAAAAAGCAGCTATCTGTCGTCTTGAGTGTGTTGATTTCCGACTCTCACACGTTTCAGATGTTGAAGTTGTACATAACTCGATGAAATCTCATTCGAAATAGACTTTGAGTGTCTGATGTGTGTCTCTAAGTAATTACAAATGATGTCTAGATAATCTCTGAGCTGAATGCTTTGCTGCGATAGAGTGCTTTGAAAAATGCAGCTATCTGTCGTCTTGAGTGTGTCGATTTCCGACTCTCACACGTTTCAGATGTTGAAGTTGTACATAACTCGATGAAATCTCATTCGAAATAGACTTTGACTGTCTGATGTGTGTCTCAAGTAATTTCAAATGATGTCTAGATAATCTCTGAGCTGAATGCTTTGCTGGGGTAGAGTGCTTTGAAAAATGCAGCTATCTGTCGTCTTGAGTGTGTTGATTTCCGGCTCTCACACGTTTCAGATGTTGAAGTTGTACATAACTCGATGATATCTCATTCGAAATAGACCTTGACTGTCTGATGTGTGTCTCTAAGTAATTTCAAATGATGTCTAGATAATCTCTGAGCTGAATGCTTTGCTGGGGTAGAGTGCTTTGAAAAATGCAGCCATCTGTCGTCTTGAGTGTGTCGATTTCCGGCTCTCACACGTTTCAGATGTTGAAGTTGTACATAACTCGATGAAATCTCATTCGAAATAGACTTTGACTGTCTGATGTGTGTCTCAAGCAATTTCAAATGATGTCTAGATAATCTCTGAGCTGAATGCTTTGCTGGGGTAGAGTGCTTTGAAAAATGCAGCTATCTGTCGTCTTGAGTGTGTTGATTTCCGGCTCTCACACGTTTCAGATGTTGAAGTTGTACATAACTCGATGAAATCTCATTCGAAATAGACTTTGACTGTCTGATGTGTGTCTCAAGCAATTTCAAATGATGTCTAGATAATCTCTGAGCTGAATGCTTTGCTGGGGTAGAGTGCTTTGAAAAAAGCAGCTATCTGTCGTCTTGAGTGTGTTGATTTCCGACTCTCACACGTTTCAGATGTTGAAGTTGTACATAACTCGATGAAATCTCATTCGAAATAGACTTTGACTGTCTGATGTGTGTCTCAAGTAATTTCAAATGATGTCTAGATAATCTCTGAGCTGAATGCTTTGCTGGGGTAGAGTGCTTTGAAAAATGCAGCTATCTGTCGTCTTGAGTGTGTTGATTTCCGGCTCTCACACGTTTCAGATGTTGAAGTTGTACATAACTCGATGAAATCTCATTCGAAATAGACTTTGGCTGTCTCAAGTATTGTCAAATGATGTCCAGAATATCCCTGGGCTGAATATTTTGTTGATGTGGCATAGTGAATGAATTCCAGTAGCTTCTCCTCTTTTTGCTGGTGCTGTTTTCCCGGTTTTCGTTTTTGTTTTTTGTTGAAGTTGTCTACACCTCGATGAAATCATTTCAGGTACATGCTTGTGTTTATTTGCCTCAATGTCTCGGATTCGTTGATCAGAGCTGAGTCGACTGGCTGCATTTCTCCTGGATTGGCCTTATTTCCATTTGAATTTGATTTTATGCTGAAATGCTCCATAATAATTGAAATCAGCTTGTGCGTCCAGGAAATCCACACCTTACTCTATGATCTGATATGAGAGTCGATTTAATTATTATTGATGTCGATTTCCTGTTTTTCATCCGATCATGATAGGAATTTCAAATAGCTCTCTTTTGAATTCTACAGTTGAGACTGAGCTCATGGTTGCTGACATTAATCAAATAATTATTGTCAACGTTATGAACGTCCGTATTAATATTTTTAGAGCATTTTTTGTGGTTGTAGATTTCCGGTGGGTTGTCGACTTCCTGTTTCTACAATTATATGTGGTGTGCCGGCCAGGTTGGGAGGGTGGAATGTCGGTGTCGGAGCTCACCTGAAAAAATCCTAAGTGTCAGAGTGACTTTGAATGGACAAAATTTTGAAAATTTTCCAAAGTGTCGCATTTCGACCTGGGACCCTGACCAAAGTTTATTTCATCAAATTTCACTGACCCCCCCCCCGACAGCGATTTTCTCATTTTGGTTCTAGTGGATGGATTTTGTCTTATAGATACTCGTTTGAAAGAGGAGAAAAAACTGCTCGGTGACATTTTGTTGCGAGTCAATCGGACCAGTTGTTCAAAAGTTAGAGCTGTTACAAGATTTCACGTCGGAGCTCACCTGAAAAAATCCTAAGTGTCAGAGTGACTTTGTATGGACAAAATTTTGAAAATTTTCCAAAGTGTCGCATTTCGACCTGGGACCCTGACCAAAGTTTTGTTTCATCAAATTTCATTGACCCCCCCCCGGCACCGATCTTCTAATTTCGGCTCTAGTGATCGTAGAAAGTCGTGCAATAGCTCGTTTGAAAGCTAAGAGTGAGACAAATTCAGTGAAAGAAGCGGCTTGTTCATATCTGTCTTCGTTTAGATGTGAGACGCCATTTAAGATTTGGGAGATTGGCGAAAAACGACAGAGTTAGAATTTCCCAAGAAACAGCTCCAGCGGGCGAACGAAGGCTCGGATTGGTAAATGGAGGCCAGATTTGGAATCAGCTTGATGTTATTGTCCAATTAGGATCATCATCCAATGAGAATCAAGCATTTCTATATAAGTAGCGAGCCTTCCACAGTGAGAATCATTCCATCGTTGAATCACACGAGTGACGGACGCACATTTTCTCTCTCTCTCTCTATTCTATTATCCAACTAAAATGGTAAGTCGCTACTTCCCTCCCTCTCCTCCCTTGAACGTAAACTGAATACAATCTTTTTCATTTTCAGGCATCTACTCCATCTGCTGCACTAGTAGGACAAAATGGCGGTCAAACGTTACAAGGTTCGCTACGATCAGATCATCTACAACTGAGGCCAGTGGAAGAAACAACAAAGGTACATAATCCTACACCGCTACAGCGTAAATTTAAACAAGTCTTGCGTTATGACGATCATGGCGTAGTACTCCAAACGGGAATGCTCCCTTCCACGGATGTCAAGATAATGCACAATCAGTATGGGGACTACATACTGATCCCCGTGAGTCCGTACATTCACCACCAACTTGATATTATTGAGGAGTACGTGACATTAAATATGGACATTCCTACTCCTCTTGCTCAAGAGTGGAAGGCGAGAGATGACAAGGATACTCCCTATAGAAAGATTTGGGATGGTCATCAAATTTGCCTACCGGTATCACATTGGTGCACTTACTATAAGAAGGAGGGAGATCATTCAACATCCATCACATGCGACGAGCTCGGAGAAGGTACTTGGGATATCCTTTTCAAAGTGAATGGGCTATATTATGGTCGGCACAAGGATAATAAAATAGCCTCGCTCTCCATGCATATGGAATCCATCCTATATATTCCAAAACCACCCAACGTGGATGACATAATTGATCAAATCCTTAACAGCAGTGGTACGAAGCGCAAGTCGGAGAAGAATGCTGCATCAAAACGCAAATCAAAGAAGGAGAATTACTAGTCCTTTCCTAACTCTACCCTATGACAATTCGCTTATGTGCTTTGAGTGTCGTAGACGTGGTCTTATTAGATACATTTTACTTCTTCGTTGCCATCATATCATTTGTGTATTTTGTCGTGAAAAGCATCGATGTAACTCTTCATTTTGTAATATGTTATAGAACGTTTCCTTGGATGTGTAAATTTCCGTTTTAGGCTTCTATCATCATTTTTATGGATTGTGAGGGTGAACCTGTACAGGAGCTCAGTGCTATTGCTATGAACAATTGGACATATCAGATTGTTAGTGTCTATCATCAACATGCCAATTGCGATCCCAATGTTGATCAATGGGCGAGAAAACACATTCATGGACTTAATCTGAAACATTTGCAAGACTATGGCTTTTCTTGTGAGAGTGCTCTTCTTATTGACTTTAAACGATGGTTAGCTGCTTTCAATGTTATACGCATCTTTTGTAATAATCCTGGTAAGGAGAGGAAAGTATTTCCCAATCTAATCATTGATGATATTTTGCTCCCGCCTTGGGATAGTAGAGTGAATCAACACTACCATGAAGTCACGAAACGTTTTAAGGATTTGTGCGTTCCTATTAGTAGTATATAGTGTGACATCCGGCGCGACGCTTCGCTTCGCTTTGCTTCGCTTCGCTTGCGCCGGATGTCACACTTTTGCGGGTTTTTTTCAAAAAATCAAAATTTCAAAAATTTCAAAAATTTAGGTAGACTTCAAATTTCACGTGGCCGAAGGCCGAAGGGCGAAAATTTGGGCGTTTTTAAAAATACCCAATTTTCAAATTTTTCAAAATCTCAAATTTGAGAATTACAATTTTCACCCCCAAAATCATGACCGTTCAAGGACACCGAAAATCATAAAAGTTAAGAATCACAAATTTGAGATTAAGATCATTTTTTTACTTTGAAAATCATGACCGTTCAAGGACACCGAAAAAATCATAAAAGTTAAGAATCTCAAAATTTGAGAATTACAATCGGGCGAAGCCCTAGAACCTTCGGTTCGATTTTCATTGCTTAAATCATGACCGTTCAAGGACACCAAAAATCATAAAAGTTGAGAATTTCAAATTCATGAATTTTATCCATCTTTCAGGTTTTTAAAATATATCATGTGACTAATAATATTTCTTTAAGAATGTAACACAATCTCTCACAATGCCTGTTATTGTTACTGCTTTGCACTCAGATGTTCACTCAATTGTAGAGAACATCTGCTTCTCGCATTTATGAATAAAAGGCATTTCAGTGTAAAGAGCTGTGACCTCCAACTCAAACATTTGAAAGGAAACAATGTATGAAAGAACAAACAGCTGCTACACCCACTTATTCATTTGTAAAGACGTGGCATATAATTACAGCATGTAGGAAGTAAGACTTCATTTACAATTCCATTAATCATAACTAGTGACTGTTTTCTTTCCTTATTGCAAAATGCCAAAACGTACTGCCGCAGAAGCTTTTTCGTTTTACATGCCGATTTTACTAAACTTAATTAAAGAAGAGCACAAGGAAACTGCGAATAAATACTTTGAAGAGTGGAAGTTAGAAATTCAATCGAGAAAGAAGAACAAATTGGACTCTCAAAAACAAGTGGAGGATATTACAGTAAAAATAGAACAGTATCTTAACACTACTACAATTCCTCAGTTCAATGTTACAAAAGAACATTTCATTACCATCGAAGATAGTGCTACTATGATTTCAAAACTGATTGCAAGTGATAAAGTACACCATGGGTCGTTGCTGAGAAGTGCTGCTTATCAAGGTTATGGATTTAAAAGAATTCTGGAATTGAGTGACAATAAAAAAAACAGATTTGTGGCAAACTTGGAACTATTTAGAATTTCCTATAACGTAAGTTATTGTTATTTCTTGATGAACTTATCAGATCTAATTCTACCACACGTATTATTTTTAAATTCATCAATGCCCATTAGTTTTGTTAGAAAACATTTTAAAGAAATCAAAATTTATATAGAAAAATTGAATCAACCGACAACTATAGAAGAAATGAGGTTTGGTTCCCAAGATGAATGAACATTAACTGTGTTGTTTCACTTTTTAAGATATGTGCAATGTACATGCATATTTGATGTATACATATTTATGAAGACTTATTTATAAGTAGTAACACATTTTGGATTATTTTGAAATGTAATTAAATTTCCTTTTGTTCTCCAGTCTACTACCATGAGACTGCTATTGTATAGATCTATATTTCAGTATGTAACATAATCTTTGATATTTAAGAATGATTCATGGAACTTAGTAGTAACGCATTTTGGATTATTTTGAAATGTAATTAAATTTCCTTTTGTTCTCCAGTCTCATGGTAGTAGACTGACATTGTACAATTGTATGATAAGATTGATTGTTGTATTATTATATTTGGTATTTAAGAATGATTCATGGAACTTAGTAGTATTGCATTTTGGATTATTTTGAAATGTAATTAAATTTTCTTTTGTTCTCCAGTCTCATGGTAGTAGACTGCTATTGTATAGATCTATATTTCAGTATGTAACATAATGTTTGGTATTTAAGAATGATTCATGGAACTTAGTAGTATTGCATTTTGGATTATTTTGAAATGTAATTAAATTTCCTTTTGTTCTCCAGTCTACTGATAGTAGACTGACATTGTACAATTGTGTGATAAGATTAATTGTTGTATTATTATATTTGATGCAAAATACACTGCCGTTGTTTTCATTTTCCTGTACAAGAAGTAGACATTATTACAGTTATTGGAATTTATTTCATTTAAAATGAATGATGAAAATCCGACAGTTATACTGAGTAATATAGGTGATATATTACCTCAGGTTAATAACATGACTGAGTTCTTAGAAATATACGACAAACAAACAACTACGTATTTCGATTTAAATAGCATTTCAGAAGATTGTTTTCAAAATATTTATTCAAAATATTTCTTTAAAAAATGGAAGAAACAAAAATGGAAGAAACCGCAAGAATATATCCTTCGTTATCATATGAACGTAGTTCTACTTTAATGGACATTGAAAAGATTAACATTGAAAAACACAAAGATAGAGTACGCTATATGAAAGATAAGGAATCTCAATTATTATTAAGATTAGAGCATTATAAAAAATTAAGAAAGAGATGGACTAAAGTTAAGAATGTAACACAAGGAATTGGCATATTCTTAACAATAAGTTTAAGTGCTTTAACAATTGTTATATCTTCTGGTGTTTTAGTAATTCCAGTAGTTGCTACAGCTTTAACAGGTACGGGCGTTTTTGCAACTTCACTTGTTACAATGTTAGATAAATCTTTAATAACTAAGAAACGAAAATCATTAAAAACTAAGCATTTACATATTAAAGAAGTCTATGATAAACTACATTACTACTTTCAAAGAGTATGTGATGATAATGTTATTACGTTAGATGAGATTGAAAAATTTGATCAAATAGCTAATAAAGCTAATAAAACGCCATTTCATTTAAAGTCCGAAAAAGTTGATGATAAGAATAAACAGGATGGCAAAATTTCTAGTGATGGCAAAATTTCTAATGAAGAAAATGACAAAATTTTTTTAGAAGAGCTAAAAACTTTAAGCGAAAATTTAAGCAAAACTTTATTAAACAAAACTTAAAGCGAAAAGATGTCAAACAACAAAGCAATAAAAAAATAATTTGTTCAGTAAAATGTTTTTGCTGTATTCCAATGTTACCACAAAATTCAAATATTATATTTTAAAAATGGATAAAATTAGAGCTGATAATTTTAAAAGAATAAAACAATTAGAAGAGTTAATAAAACAAAGAAATATTATGAAAGAAAATCATCTTCAACAAAGAATGATAAAGGCTGGTATTCAATCTGATATGTTTGAAAAAATGCAGCAAACCGAGCAAGTAAAAACTGATTTTGAAAAAACTATGGAACCATTTAAAACTCTTGAAAAAGAACTTACAAATAATGATAAACAAATTGATATAACAGATCCAGAGCACAAAACTATATTAGATGACTATGGATTACTAGAATCAAACATTAATAAGAAATTACCAAAATCTATGCAATTTGAACATTCTATTTCATTTATAGATGGAAAAACAATACCTAGATTTTATCTCGGACAAAAAGAAATATTTCCACAACCTTTTCGAGGTATAATTTTTTCACCAGATAAATCTCCTTTTAATTTAGATAGAAATTTTGTTGATCTTTTAAGAGGAGCAGATTTAAATAATTATGCTGTAGAAGATCTCATAAAATATAAAGCTATGTTAGACAGAGTTGGTGCAGTAAAATCTCTTAGACGTTATAAACAATTAGAAAATTTATTATCAACGGGAGTTAAAGTAGGGAAAGGTTTATCTGAAAAACAGAAAACTGAAACAACTGTATTTTTACCAGATGATCCACAAGAATTACTAAATAGATTAAATATTTTAATATCTGCAATAAAAGAAGGACATAATTCTAGTTTCAATGAAATTCATGCTATATTGAAAAGACTGTTAGAAAAGAAGATTCTAAATGAAGAGGATTATAAAAGTATAACCGGACATCTCTGATGTCCTCCAGGGCTTCGCCCGTAGCTGAAATATGTTGTTGTTTTTAATTTTTTATAAAAAAAATATTTATTTAAAATTTTAACTAAAAAATGTGTTCAGCAGATTTAGACAAAATTAATAATCATTTAGAAAAATTGACAGAGATTTTGGGTTCATCAAAATTTAGTACGACGTTAAAAATTATAACAACTACTTCATCACACACTTGTAATTTAGAACCCATTCTACATTTGGAACAAAATAAAAATTATCAAATTGCATTGACTAGTTTCTCTACATTTAACACTATTCAAAACGTTATCAAAGATGTGAATGATCAATTTAGATATTCTACTGATAAAGGCAAAACGTGGAAAATATTAACTTTTCTTCCTGGTTCTTACGAAGTTGAATCAATATCAAATGAAATTAAGAGACATTTAGGTATACCATTTAAAGATAAGAAACAATTACATTTTGCAGTTGAACCGGCAGTTAATAAATTTTCTCTTACTTTAGACGAAAATCATCAAGTTGATTTTAATCATGATAGATCATTGTCAAAGCTATTAGGATTTAATAAACAAACCTATAGTCAAGGTTATCATTTAGGTGAGAAGATTCCAAAAATAACTGAAATAAATTCAATTGTTGTACATTGTGACATTATTGAAGGAGGATATATAAATGGTAAATTATCAAATTTAATATTCAGTTTTCCAGCTTTTACTGTACCCATTGGTTATAGATTAAATGTATTTCCACAAACATTAATATATTTTCCTATTACAAGAAAAACTATTAACAACATTGGCATTAGAATCACTGATGAGAAAGGACAAGAAATAAATTTTGGAGGTGAAGAGATTATGATAGATCTTTTGGTTCGGGAGGTATAAACTCCCACGCGAAGCTAGAGAAGTTTAATTTTCTTCTTCTTCTTTAAAAACAAAAAATAAAAAAATAAAAATAAAATTTTTTATTAAAAAATGAGTGAAGTGCTACCATTAAATAAAAAAAAACTTAAATTTAATCATCATCCAAATTTATCTAATAAAGTTTTGTCAGTTATTTGTGGAAGATCAGGTTGTGGAAAAACATATCTATTATTTAAAATTTTAACGACTCCAAATTTTTTGGATTATAACAATCTTATAATTTATACAACAACGGCAGAACAACCCGTCTATCAATTTTTAAAATATGGATTTGAAAATAATCTTAAAAAAACAGCAATTGCTTCATTATTCAAAGAATATGAAAAATCTGAAGATGAAGAAGAAATAAGTTCGTGGTGTGAAGAAGCAACAAAAAATAGTCAGTTAGTAGAATCTAATAAAAATAACCATATAAAGATACAATTAATAGATGATAGTGGTAATATGCAAGATCCTAGTAAACTAGATAAAACAATGAAACATTGTGTAATTTTTGATGATTGTGTTAATGATAGAAATCAGTCAGTTCAGAGAAATTATTTCACAAGAGGTAGACATAATAACTGTAGTGTTTTTTATTTAACACAAAGTATGTATTCATTAGACGGAAGTGTTATTAGAAAGAATGCAAATATATTTATACTATTTGAAATAAATGCAAGAAACTTAAGTGATTTGTTAAGAGATTTATGTGTAAGAAATAAAGATGAATTTAAACAATCGTGTAATAATGCTTGGTCAAAAGATTATGGATTTATCACAATTAATATTGATAAAAAAATTCATGATAGAGTTATCGAACAATTGTTCTCTGACTAGGCTTCGTCTCGAGGGCTTCGCCCCGCCTGAAAGTCGATAGAAAATTTTCGCGGAGTGACCGAATAATTTTTTCTTATAAATTTTTTGTTAATAAAAATAAAAAAAAATATGTTGAATGCTTACAAGATAGAGCATGTACCAGTTTTAAAAGATTATCGCCATCCTACAAATCCTGTAAATTCGAAGAAAGAAGTTAGATTTTATTATCATCATAAATACGTAGCGCTCGTTACAGATTATAAAACAAAACATGGTATTAAACCGTGTGTTAAAACAAAAGACTTTCCACTTTGTTTAAGAAGTTTCCGAGTATTTTTGGCGTATAATAATTTATGGTGGTTGGTTAAGAAAGAACATTTAACAGCACATGAATTAGAAACATTACATCAATTACATATTCCTGTGTATATGTAAAAACGGAACCGAGGTTCTATGTAAAAATTCATTTTTTCTTTTAAAAAATATGAATCGTGAAATGTCTCTCGGACAAACGTCTAGGATTGATGAATTAATCAAGAAACAAACTGCTGAGTTTGATGCGCAAATTAAACATAGTAAACGTAGTAAACGTATTAAAAAACAGAAACGTACTAGGCGTAGTATTAGACGTAATACTAAAAAACAGAAACGTGGAACAAAAGAAATATTAGAAACTCCTATTACTGATATCTTTTTTGATGATAGAATTAAGGATGAGCTTGGTGATGATTTATGTAATTTATTTAATCCAAATGAAATTAAATATGAAAATGTATCTTTTATTAATGTAGTAAATGATATGCGGAAACTTTTAGCAAATGGTAAAATTATTAATTTACTTGGAAAAGTTATTAAAGATCAGGAAAATATAATTCAAAATTTTTACGTAACCTTCTATAATAAAAAATCATTTGAAACATGGTTTTCGAATCTGGATGAGAAATCCGATGCAAACGAATGGATTTTTACAGGTAATATTAAATATGAAGATTTTGGAATGAAGTTAGTACAAAGATCGCATAGAGGGGCAGGGATTAATATGAAATATAGAATCAAAGAATATTTCGGTGAATATTGTTATATTCCTTCTGAAGATTTTTGTTTTATTAAATGTTATAATGTTTTACGAGGTTTTAATGAACAACAAGGAGAAATGATGAAAGAAATGTTTAATAATTTTTTATATAAAGAGAAAGCCACATCTAGAACAGGAGTAATGTCAAACTGCAAATTTTCTCAATTCAATAAATATTTTGGAGAATGTGTTCAATATTATAGTCCTGCCAATCGTCATTTAAATCCTAGAGGAATTGAAACGTTTCATAATTATGTTTATTACAATTATTTTCACGCAGGTTCAACAATTGGTCACTATTGTTTAATTAATAAATCTCATAAATTAAAAGCTATTAGAGAAATTGAAAATAATTTCAAACCCATATATAAAACAGTTACTGATGAAAATCTAACAACGCGTCCATATAAAATCATAACAAAGAAAAAAATTGACTATGGTTCAACATATATTTGGGATCTCGAAACTTTTCCCGATCCTAACTGTTCAACAGATCATCCTATTCCTTACGCTGTAGGAGCTATTAATTTTAATAAATTTATATGTTGTTTACCGAAACAAAGATTGAAAGAATTAGAAACACGTTTGTTAAGTGATATGATTAAAATTAAACGATCAAAAGATGAAGATGAAATTAAAAAACTTAAAAAGCAGATTAATGAGTATAATAATTTAACTGAATTAGAATTTAATAAACTTCAAAATTGTGTGAAAATATTTACGAGAACTGAGGATGATGAATGTTCGATCGGGGGAAACCCAGAGGACGTATGTCCGATCCATCAATTTTTTAAAACTCTTGGAAAATTTAATTATTCTAGAGTAACTTTAATAGCTCACAATTCATCAGGTTTTGATTCCTATTTTCCGATAAAAGCTAATTTTAAATTATCTAAACCGCCTCTTAAAACTTCAAGAGGAATATTGACTGCTTCATTACAAAATCCTTATACAACTGAATGTGTTAGTAGATATATTCAAAAATCTCTTAGATTTAAAAACAATATGAAAAAAGATTCACCGTCAGGTAAATTAGCACTTCAAACTATTATAATGAAATGTAGTTATCAACATGTAAAAACAAGTCTTTCTAAATGGTGTGAGAATTTTAAAATTCCTACGAATGTGTGTAAATTAAATTATGAAATTGGAGACATAACACATGAAAATTATAAAGAAAAAGAAAATGAATGGAGACCATATTTAGTTAACGATATTCTTTCTTTAGCTTTTTGTATCTACAAATATAATAATGTTATGCGAGATTTAGTTGGTGAAGATATAACTACTAATTTAACATCCTCTGCTTTAACATTTAACGGTTGGATGAAAAGCGTACAAAATGACAATGTAAATATTCATTCTCATATAGATTTATGGGCTAGAAATTATATTAGAAAATCTGTTAAAGGTGGAAGAGTTTCAGCAAATATAAGAAAATACATATCGCCATTTTGTAGCATCTTGTTACCAATATTAAAACAGTATTTACCTGGTCGCTGCGCTGGGGGGACTTTGTCCCTTGGTCGCTGCGCTGGGGGGACTTTGTCCCTTGGTCGCTACGCTGGTGGGGCTTTGTCCCCTGGAAGTAATTTAATAGATTTAATGAAACAGTATCGAGATTTAGGAGATAAAACTGAAATTTGTAAGAAAATTTCAAATCAACTACTTGAACAAAAAAATGAATTTCTAATGGCTTTTGATGCAACATCTTTATATCCATCAGCTATGTATGATGAAAATTCAGAATACCCTAAAGCTGAATCAGCTAGAAAATTTCGTCAAGAAGAAGAGCGGGAAATAGTATATAAATTTAATACTCAAACATTTAGACCTAAAACTGGAATATTCTCTGTTGTGTTTCAATATCCGAATGATATGTTTTTCCAACCAGTTCCTATAAAAGATAAAGTTAAAAACCAAAATAATAATTCTCATGTAAAAGTAATCAGGTTTAGAAATGGTATATGTTATGATGTATTAACTTCTGTAGACATACAAGAAATTGTTAGATGTGGGGGAAAAATCTTACATATTACTGATGGTATAATTTATGAAAAAAATTATCAAGTTTCACCATTTCGAAATTATATTGAAAAACTTTTTAATTTGAGAAAAAGATATAAAACAGAAGGAAATACTGTAGGTGATGAGTTAATTAAATTATTGATGAATTCGCTATATGGCAAAACTGTGCAAAAAGATATAACCACTAAATATCATTTATGGAATGAGAATACATTGAGAAAAAATTTCACTCAAGAAGTAAAAGATTATGAAAAATTAAATGATGAACAATATTTAGCGAAAGTAGAAATGGAAGATGATGAATTTCTCAAAACTAATATTGTAAAAGATGGGAAGACGTCATTCATGCCATCACACTTAGGTTCTTTCATTCTTTCTCACTCTAGAAGAATCATGAATAACTTTATTTTAGAAATTAATGGTTTCAAAGAAAAATACATTCATTATACAGATACTGATTCAATATATATTTCCAATGAGCTCTTTAATAAATTAGATGCTGCTGGATATGTTGGTGGGGAATTGTGTCAAGGAAAAAATGATTATGGAAATGGTGGAATTATTTTTGCAATGTTTATTGCTCCTAAAATAAAATATTGTATTACTGTAGATGAACAAGGGAGACTTAGTGAAAAGAAAACATTCAAAGGATATTCACAAGATAAAGTAAAAGTAGAAGATTTTCTAAAATTATATTCGGGGAAAACATTATCGACTACAGTTAATAAACCATGGAAAAGATCTTTAGAAACTGGAATTAGTATTCCTGATAAAAATAATAATACTGAAGAAAAAAAATTTTCTGGTCAAATAAATATTCTTAAACGTCAAGCACCTGACGAAAATGAAATTATGTTACCTTATAACGGAGAAGATATTCAAGCTGAAATATTTCAAACAATCATCTGTGAGAGTAATTTAAGTGATGATGATGACACGTGGGAATAATAATTTTTTTATTACATCTAAAAATTTTATAACATCTAAAAACTTATTACATCTATAAACTTATTACATCTATAAACTTATTACATCTAAAAACTTATTACATCTAAAAATTTTATTACATATGAAAATATATTTATCGAATATTTTGGTATTTTCTATTAAGTTTTAGCATATAATGTTCTATAATATTAAGTTTCATCATATAATGTTTTATCAAAAGATAATTTAAATTTATTTTCACTAACTATTGATTCTTCATCATCATCAATTGATTCTTCATCATCATCATAAAATGTTTCTTCAACATCATAAATTACACTTTTTGGGATTGGATACCTTTTCCTGATAGGATACCATTCTCTTATTGGAATATCTAACTCTAAATTACATCTTTTATCTGATAATAATATAATAGAGAAAAATATTGGTCTTTGATCTTTTTTGGAAAATTTAATAACACCACCATAATCTGTATCACTTTTAGTTTTTATTAAAGATGATAAAATTTTAAATTGATTAGATGTAAATCCTAATTTAAATTTTGTAGACCCAACACATAGTTGTCTAACAGTATCTTCAACTATACCATCATTATTATTTTCAATTGTAAGAAAATGAAATTTAGATAAATTTTTATAATTACTAATATTTTTATAATCTTTTTTACCATTTACACCTTTTTCAGATGTTTCAGAATCATCATTTATATTATCATCATCTAAATTATTAGCATCTATATTATTATCATTATTATTATAAGATTCTTTAAGATCGGGCAAAGCCCTAGAACCTTCGGTTCGTTTATTATGATTATGGTCATTGTTAATAGTATAAGGTGTGGTCCACATATATATCTTTTCTTGCTGCGCCAATCCGTTAATATAAGACTTCAATAAATTAATATTTAAATTGGAATACAATCCTATATACGTATCATCATCATATCTTTGGGGCATTTCTAATGTTTCTTGTTTATAAATTGTGTCTCTATAATAAACTTGACATAATAATTCTTCATTATGTTTTTTACTCTCTATGTGAATGTTATATTGATTTTGTTCATCAACAAATAATCTTATTTTTTCTTTGGAAAAAGATTTTAATTTTTTAACTAATTCTTTAATATTAATATAATTAATAATTTTAGTTTCTATCCAATCAGTATTACTAATCGGCAAAACTGCTCTAATAAAACCATAAACATTATTATGACCTATTATAACCATATTTTCTTTATTTAATTCCACATAAGCTACATCATTATATTTACTAACAATATCCATAAATTTAATAAATGGATCCCCCGGAAATAAACAATAATTAGTTTCTATAGAAGGTAAACCTTTAGTCTGTTCTCTAAATATTTCGGCTTGTAATTCAAACAAAAGATTAACATCTATACATGGATTATTATTATTATTATTAACAAAACATTTATTTTCAAATCCCGTTGATCTCGTCGAATAAGAAGAACAGGATGATGCGGGCGAATATAATTTTTTTAAATTTGGATTTTCCATCTTTTTATTTTTATTAGAAAAAATTTTATTTTTTTATTTTTATTAGAAAAAATTTTATTTTTTTATTTTTATTAGAAAAAAATTTATTTTTTTATTGTTAAAAAATGATGTTACCAAATGTTGGTGGAGGTGCATATATCCCGAATAATCGTGAATTAGAAATAGAGATAGAAAATTATATCATGAAAACTGGAGACGTTTTATCTGGTCCATTGCATCTTTCTATTCTTCCGCAACAAAATACAGAGTTAACAAATAAACAATATGTTGATACACAAATCAATGATTTAATGGAAAAATATATAAACGATGTTTTGGTTCCACTGATGAATGAATTAAAGTTGCTAAAACTTAATGACAAATCATTAAACGAAAAATTATTAAAACTTGATAAAAAGGATAGAGAGCTAGAAGCAGATATAGCAAAACTTTTTAAAAAGATTTCTGAACAATCAAAAATTTTAATATTACTTTCTTTAAATTTAAAATTTGCAGTCATTAAAAATAAACATCAGATCAAAATGTTAGAAGAACAATTAGAAGATGAAATAGAAAAACTTCCTGAAAGAATTAAAAAAAATTTAAAGCAGTTACAAACTACATTCCAAAAAAGTGTTGATGAATTAAGTTCTAAAATTACTCAACAAATGAAAAAGATGAATAGAATAATAAATGAAGTAAACTCACTTAATGAAAAAGTTGATAAAATGAAAAATCTTAAAATCAATTTAGAAAATGAATTAAAGAAAAATTTACAAGAAAACTCTAAAGAAAATAAAGAACAGTTAGATTCTGTTAAAAGACAATTAGATGTTCTTAGAATTAAGTTAAATGCTCTTAAAACGGCGTTGAAGATTAATCAGCAGAAAATGCAAGTTAATAGAAAAGAAATTAAAGTACATCACACGCTGCTTGACGCAATAGATAAAGTGCAACAGTCAATTAATAAAGTTATCTCGAAGTTGTTGTCCATTCACAAACGTAAATCTTGATCGACGAAGTCTTGGGTTTCTAACCTATCGGAGCGAAGCTCCTCGAGGCTTTAGCCGATCGGACCAAAGGTCCTCAGGTTACTAACCAATCGGAGCGAAGCTCCTCGAGGCTTTAGCCGATCGGACCAAAGGTCCTCAGGTTTCTAACCAATCGTAAATATTTTTTCTCAAAAGTCAAATTTAATCCTAAAAAATGCCTATAATTTATAAACACAATCTTAAACATTTTGCTTCAAATCAAAAAATTGCTCATGAACCACGTATGAATCCTGTTTATCATTATGATAATTGAGAAACAGTCGGAACACAAAAGTTCCTAGGCACCGCAGGTGCCGTTCACACGGAAGGAGCTGGGATCTTCTCTGGTATTGGTAGTATCGTTAACTTAATTAAAAATAATAAAGATTTGATTACATCTGCCGCAAAAGGAGCAGCTGCTATAGGTAGTACAGCTAGTGCAATATCAAATGCTGTCAAGTCTCAAAACAAATTAAAACAACTAGAAGCTATTCGTAAACTTAGGAATGATTCCGAAGAACTAAAAAATTTAAAAAAACTTTCAGAGGAAACAAAAAATAAAATTGCTAACATTGCTGTTGGGGAACCCTTGAGGAGCGGAGCTCCGTCTGATAGTAAACATAATGAAAATAAAAATAATAAAAAAACAATTGAAGAAATAAGAGGTAATGGGCTAGCAAAATTCTAAAATTATATTTTAGTAAAATTTTTTAGTAATTTTTTAGTAAAATTTTTTTCTGTCTGTGAGAAAAACAAAAAGACAAATTATTTTTTATAAAAATGTCTTCGCTTATCGAAAATAAATTTAGATTAGACGATCCTCCGTTCGTCAGTAATAATCAAAAAAAGAATGACTATATAAGAATTGCTATGAATCCCGGATCTTCCAGTAGAGTAAATACTGGTGGTGATTTAATTTTTGAAGTTGATAATCAGCAGAGTTATATATATTTACCTGATTCGTTTTTACATTGTGAATATTCTTTATATAGTGATGCTAATTTTACAACACCATTACCAGAAACCGATAATATTGCACTAGAGAATAATTTTTTTCCGAGATTATTTACACAAATGCGTTTAGATGTTGCAACTCAAAATATAGAAACAATAAGTGATTCTCCAGGTGTAATTGATACAATGCTTAGATTTATAACAATTGGTGAAAATAATAAAAAGTATGAAATCGAAGGTTGGTTTCCTGATACTAATGATGGTATAATTGTTGATGATTTAACTCACGCTGGAACAGATGCAGCAGGAATTGCGAAAGATGTAGAAAATATTGCAAAACATTTAAATAAAACAAATAATGAAGCATATAAAGAAAGACGTGAATTTAACAAGAAAAGTAAACAGACAGTTAATTGGTCATTGTCTCCATTATTCGGATATTTAGATTATGATAAAATATCATATCAATTAAAATTTAAATTAATAATTCATCGTACAGCAAATAATGAATTAATCTTTTTTGGTAAGACTGGGAAAAAAGCATATTTAAAAATTGATAGACTTGAATGGTGGATTAAGCATATTACTCCTAGTTTAGAGGTTGAAAAAGCTATTGCAAAAAGATTAAATACTAACAAACCAATTCCAGTAAATTTTCTAAAGCGTACTGCTAGTTCAGTAACTTTTTCCGAACAAAGATTTAACTGGCATTTTACTAGAACTGCGAATACTCCAAGATATTTATTACTAACATTTCAAAGAAATAATTCTCCAAGTTTTGATAAGAACAACAATATTTTTCATATTAATACAATTCGAAGTTTACAAGTTTCATTAAATCAAACCCGTTATCCAATTGATCCATTAAGATTCGATGATACCAATAATCAATTTATGGAAGGATATGATTCTTATCGAAATCTTTGTATAGAATTTGGAGTTGAACCACAATTAACTCCTGGAGATTGGAGACATTTATATCCTGTTTTCTGTTTCGATTTAAGTGCACAATCTGAAGATATTATTAAAAATGGTTGTGATGTAACAATTAATATTGAAAAGAAAGATTCCACAACTTCATTGATAGCTCATGGTTTATTGCTAGAAGATGTAAAATATTCTATTGAAATTCTTAATGGAAAGATGACTAGGATAAGTTAATTAAAATTTTTTTCATAACTAGAATAGATTAAAAATTCTTAACTTAAAATTTTTTCATAACTAGAATAGATTAAAATTTTTTCATAACTAGAATAGATTTAAATTTTTGATAACTTAAAATTTTTTATTAAAAATGTCGCAAGCGAAAAGTAATATTAATAATAAAACTGTTGAATTAAAATTACGTAATTTTGTTGACAAAAATACCCCTAAAACTATTACTATTAATAAAAAAAAGTATTACATAAGTAAACCAATGATAGAGAATATTCAATTACAAGAAGAAAAGAATGGCGGGATTCTCCCATTAATTCCACTAATAATAGGAGGCATAGCTGCAGCAGGAAGTGTTGCAGGTGGGACAGCTGGTATTGTCCAAGCAGTAAATAAAAATAAATCAGAGAAAGCAGCATTAGAAGAACAAAAAAAAAGGGTGAAGGAGTAGTAGATAATTTTATTAGTAAATTAAAATTAGTTGATGAAGGAAAACGAGTTCTTAAAAATATTCTCCACAATGTTGATGATTTAATTGAAATTAAAGAAACTAAAGATGGTTCTGGAATATATCTAAGTCCTAGTATGATTCGGTAATAACCTCAGGACCTTTGATCCATAAGGTAAAGCTTTTATTTTATCTTTTAAAATGAATTCCACAAATTCCGAAAATTTAATTAAATTAAAAATTTCTAATTTAGATTTATTGAATTATCTATTGAACAAAAATAAAAACTCACATTGTCAGCATATTGGAGGTGACAAGAACAAAGTTCCATACCACTTCGGTGGTGATATACAAAAAACATTAGAAAACTTTCCTGGATTTATTTGGAGTAAATATTCGAAAGAAAAAGATCTTCCTGGTCATTCATATACCGGCCCAGGAACTCGATTAGATATAAGACTAGATGAGAATAATAATCCGAAACCAGGTGAAGAACCAATAAATAGAGTAGATGCCGCCGCTTACAGGCATGATTTAGCTTATCGAAATCATGATCTAAGTTCTCGACATGCAGCTGATAAGAAGATGATACAAGAATTAGATAGTATTCAGAATCCTACATTTAGAGAAAGAATTGAAAGAATGTTTGTTAAGAAAGCTTTACAAGCTAAAATATTATTCGGTCAGGGTTTAAATGAAACTAATAACCCTGAGAGCAACGCTCGAACTAATAACTCTGAGAGCAACGCACGAACTAATAACTCTGAGAGCAACGCTCGAACCTACGCGTCCGAAATCCACAAGGAATATAGAAGGCCTAAATATTTATTGAAAGTAAAAGTATTTAATAAAGATGATATTTGGAGTGCTGATCTTATTCATATGCCGAATGAAAGGGACTACAAATACGCATTGACCGTTATAGATTTATATACACGATACGCTTGGGTAAAGCCTTTAAAAAATAAAAGTGGTCTATCAGTTAAATATGCGTTTGAAGGAATCTTTAAAGAAAGTAATAGAAAGCCAAGGAAATTGTTTGCTGATAAAGGATCGGAATTTTATAACCGAAACGTTCAGCCACTATTTGAAACTGTTTATTCAACTGAAAATGCAGGGAAGGCCGTAGTGATAGAAAGATTCAATCGGACGTTGAAAAATATAATTTTCAAAAAATTTACTCAGCAAGGAAATCAGAAATGGTTGAAGATATTACCAGGAGTTGTAGAAGAGTACAATAATAAAGTTCATTCTGGTATTGAAGAAACTCCAAAGAATGCTTCTGACGACCCTGATCTAGTACGAAAGAAAATATTCGAGAATAATAATTTGAATGAGAGTAATCCGAATTTGCAGAAACTTAAGCCGAAATTTAAAATTGGAGATAGAGTTAGAATATTTAAATATAAGAATAAATTTGAAAAAGGCTTCGTCGGATACTGGACGAAAGAGATATTTGAAATTTCTAAAATAAATCAAAGTTATCCGATTACTTACGAAATCAAAGATTTAGATGATGAAGATATCAGAGGCCGATTTTATCAAAATGAATTACAACGAAGTGATTTTTAATTATCATTATTATTATTAGGCGTAGCCATAGAACCTACGGTTCGTTCAATTCTAACATTATATCTAGAAATGGTACTCCTTTTTGTAATTTGTACAAAACGTATAAACATAATTGTCCACAATAGGTAGTGCCTGGTGTTTGAATTTGAAACGTATTGTATGTTCCCGTTCCAAGTAATTCTGTTACTTCATTTGTAGGGGGCAAACCGTATGAATCAAAATAATAGTTCTGCTGATGATTTGATGATTCTGCCTGCTGACCAATGTACGCCTTTTTGGTCTGAAGTGTGAAGATTGGTTACGAAATTTACAGTTATTGATGGAACTTTGTTCCGGGAACTGAAGGTTCCTGTTGGCTTATTTTTTAGGAATTGTAATTCGTCTCTCATTAGAACATGAAAATTCTTTATTCCTAATTCATTTGCGATTTTCTTTAGGTCGAAATTTGTCGTAGTTTGCGTTCCATATAATTTTAAAAACTCATTTATGTTGTTCATTTTATAATAAAAAAATTTCTTAAGGGACCCCTAGAAGTCAGAAGGGACCCCTAGAAGTTAGAAGGGAGGGGGTAGTAGAACTACGTTCATATGATATTGAAGGATATATTCTTGCGGCTTCTTCACTTTTGTTTCTTCCACTTTTAAAGAAATATTATTAGTCACATGATATATTTTAAAAACCTGAAAGATGGATAAAATTCATGAATTTGAAATTCTCAACTTTTATGATTTTTGGTGTCCTTGAACGGTCATGATTTAAGCAATGAAAATAGAACCGAAGGTTCTAGGGCTTCGCCCGATTGTAATTCTCAAATTTTGAGATTCTTAACTTTTATGATTTTTTCGGTGTCCTTGAACGGTCATGATTTTCAAAGTAAAAAAATGATCTTAATCTCAAATTTGTGATTCTTAACTTTTATGATTTTCGGTGTCCTTGAACGGTCATGATTTTGGGGGTGAAAATTGTAATTCTCAAATTTGAGATTTTGAAAAATTTGAAAATTGGGTATTTTTAAAAACGCCCAAATTTTCGCCCTTCGGCCTTCGGCCACGTGAAATTTGAAGTCTACCTAAATTTTTGAAATTTTTGAAATTTTGATTTTTTGAAAAAAAACCGCAAAAGTGTGACATCCGGCGCAAGCGAAGCGAAGCAAAGCGAAGCGAAGCGTCGCGCCGGATGTCACACTATATACTACTCTGGTGACAAACATAATGCACACGTATTGCTGTCACTTGTTAAGTATGCGTATCGCATTTAAGACAGTTAACGAGACAGTTTTTTTGAACGTAGGCTAATTCCAGTACTAAATCATTTCTAGAGCCTATAACTCAAGAAAATTATCACGCAATGAAGTAGAGAAGTAGGCACATCTTTATCAGCTAGCTTGGCATGTAATAAAAAACTATTAATTGAGGACTGCTATGCCTGTAGAGGTACCCAGAAACAAGAATACTAGACATTATTTCAATCATTAGACAGGAGTATGATAATAAGCCAGTTTAGAGGTTAACTTTTAGAAAAATAGGCGTACTACGAAAAAGCCGGCCTATGCCGGCCCCGGCCTGAAAAATCCGGCCGGCTTCCAGCTCTGATTCATATACAAGTACTACTCTAAAACGTTTAGATGTCTCATTAAAATACAATTGGATTTGAATATTTGAATCTATGTCTATGATTGCATTCATTCTTTTGATGTCGAAATCTGCGTATGCATCCATTATTTAATATTCGCGCGCTAAGTTTCTTAAGCACAAGTCCAAGTGAAATTGGTGCAACATTAAACTCATGAGCTCTTCATTAAGTAGCTAATGAGCTACTTAAGTAGACTCGAACTCAACTAGCCGTATGAGTATGATGTGCGAGCACAGTACATAACATACAAGGACGAGTGACATGCAAACGCACTTCCTGATCGTTGACATGCAATCGATGCCGTAACATGTTCGTGGGATAACTGAAACTTAGTGATTCTTATGGTGTTTTAACACAGTGTAGCTTAAGTTGGCAAGTAGGACTGTATATATACTGTATACAACATATGCCGTGAATTACAAAATAACGGGACCGAACGTCAGAGGTGGACAGAAGAAGACATGGTGCCACAATGTCAAGAGAGATCTTGAGCCCCTGCATCTGGACCCTCAATCGACGCAAGACCGAACAGAATGAAGAAGACACATCCATCCCGTCAACCGACACAACCCCAATGTCCAACCCTCGAACCTGGGGAAGAAGAGACAATAAACGAAGAGAAAGAGTAAGCAAGTAACTTTCAAGATTCATTCATAAACGCCATATAAGCAGGAAGGTAAGTCGCCATCTTATACATTTCTGGAGTTGAAGAGAAAATCCCTCGCTCAATTTCTCAAAAATTGACATATTTGAATAATATTGGTTCCGTATTAGGCTGAGGGATTGAAATCTGAGATGGATCATCACAAAATTATTTTTCTCACCTGCCATATATGGCAATCATGTCGCCATTTTGGATTTGTAGGCCTACAGAAAACTGCCCTCGATGAAAAATTTTGAACTTGTAGGTCCATACGAACCTACAAAAGTGGAATCTAAGCCGGGTCCTGTTAGACCACTAATTGTTTTCGGGTACACCGTGATATATTTTGTGTCGATATAAATTGTGCACGAGAGCATGCCCAAATATAATATCATTCTACCCGCCAGAAACAACTTACATTTCCATTTTGATTGCATCTGATCCCTGCATTTGATCGTGATCATGTGGAATCCTTTCCGCAATTCGGATACTGGAAATATAGAAGACTCATGTTACAATCTTGAAAGAGCCGATGTTGTCAGGCGAAATTTGCATTCATGTTGAACAGACCTATACAAATCACAAATTTTGCATAAAGTCACTAAGTATAAAACTGTCGGCGTTGATTACACTGACAAACTCCTTACTATAGTCTTACTAAGCAGTCTCACTTGAGCACCTTCCGTACTCCGTAATCTAACTGCCATGGTAGACTAACTTATTGACGACTTGAACCTCCTCATGTTGTATTCTCATCTCGATATCAGGGTCTGCTTCTGTTCCCATGCACATGGCTTTCGTTTTTCCCACATTGATCTGTAGACCGAATGACTGAGCGTCGCTACGAACCCGATCTACGCTCCACTGAAAGGCCTCCGCACTAACTTCGATCAGTCACTGTCGTCAGCATATCGAATGTCACTAAGTTTTGAACCATAGATCGACACAATCCTTGACAATACCTGAGAATCCTGGAGCACGCGCTCCAAATAGATGATGAAGCGGAGAGGCGAAAATGGGTCCCGTTGCTGAACGCCTTTCTTTTGGTTGAACCAGTGGCTGCAGTGCGCATTGCTGCAGCCACTTTGATATGCACTTTGGATCACTCTATTGAGTTTTACCGGCACTCCTTAAGACTTGAGGATCTTCACATGATATCCTGTCTGACGCTGTCAAACGCCTTTCTAAAATCAATGAAGCAGTGCCAAATCTCTCTCTCTCCTACTTTCCACTCAGCGCTTCTTCCCGTAACCGCAGTGTGAGAATCTGCTGTACTGTACGTCTGTCGCGTCGGAATCCATTCTGTCTTTCTCCATCCCAGAAACGCCTTCTTCTCAGAGAGGACCTTCTCCATCTCAGAGGGCCCTTCCCTATCTCCGAGAGGACGTTCTAAATCTCAGAGGCCTTTCCCAATTTCAGAGGTGCCCTCCTCCATCCCAGAAGCGCTCTTTTTGCATTGTAAGAGAGGTCCTTCTGCACATCTGAGGGCCCTCCTGCATCTTAGAAGGCCTTTCTCAATCTAAGAGGCCTTTCTTCATCTCGGAGGATTTTATGTCTAAGAGGGTCCGTCCTCTATCTCAGAGGTGATCTCCTATATTTTACAGGGCCATTTCATGATCTCAGATAGGCCTTTCTCAGCATCAGAAGGACACTCCTCCATCTCAAGGGGCCCTTCTGAATCTCAGATGACCGCCTCCTCTCAATGACAGAGGGACCCTTATCTATCTCAGAGGGTACTTTTTCTATCTAAGATGAGCGCCTCCTCTTAATCACAGAGGGCCTCTTCTCTATTTGAAAGAGGCCCTTCTGTATCTCAGAGGTGTCCTCCCTCATCCCAGAACCGCCCTCTTCTCATTTCAAGAGAGGCCTTTTGCATATCAGAGGAGCCCATTCTATCTCAGATGGATCTTCTCCATCTCGCAAGGGAGCCTCTTCTCAATCTCAGAGTTGATCTTCCTTGTCTCAGAGGGTCCATCCTCGATCTAAAAACGGCCCTTATCAATCTAAGAGGGCTCATCTCTGAGATATGACCTTCTGCTTCTCTGAGTGGCTGGTCTCTGTCTCAGAAGGGTCCTTGTCCATCTCAGAGGAGCCCATCTGTTTCTCAGAGTGTGTGGTCTATGTCTCAGAGGGGTCCTTCTCCATCTGAGAGGAGGCCCTCTGTTTCTCAGAGTGTCTGGTCTGTGTCTCAGAATGGCCCTTGTCCATCTGTGATGAACCCTTCTGTTTCTCAGAGCGGTTGGTCTCTGTCTCAGAAAGGTCCTTTTCCATCTGAGTGTAGCCCCTCTGTTTCTCACAGCGGTTGGTCTCTGTCTCAGAGGGGTTCTTGTCCATCTGTGATGAGCTCTTCTGTTTCTCAGAGTGTGTGGCCTCTGTCTCTGAGGGATCCTTATCCATCAGTGAGAAGACCCCCTGTTTCTCCGAGTGGCTGGTATCTGTCTCAGACGGGCCCTTTTCTATCTGAGTGTAGCCCCTCTGTTTCTCGGAGCGGTTGGTCTCTGTCTCAGAGGGGTCCTTTTCCATTTGAGCGTAGCCCCTCTGTTTCTCAGAGTGTGTGGTCTATGTCTCAGAAGGGTCCTTGTCCATCTGTGATGAACCCTTCTGTTTCTGAGAGCGGTTGGTCTCTGTCTCAGAAAGGTCCTTTTCCATTTGAGCGTAGCCCCTCTGTTTCTCAGAGTGTGTGGTCTATGTCTCAGAAGGGTCCTTGTCCATCTGTGATGAACCCTTCTGTTTCTCACAGCGGTTGGTCTCTGTCTCAGAGGGGTTCTTGTCCATCTGTGATGAGCCCTTCTGTTTCTCAGAGCAGCTGGTCTCTTTCTCAGAAGGACCTGTTTCTATCTGAGAGGAGCCCATCTGTTTCTCAGAGCGGCTGGTCTATGTCTCAAAGGGGTCCCTATCCATCTGAGAGGAGCCTATATGTTTCTGACAGCGGTTGGTCTCTGTCTCAGAGGAGCCCTTGTCTATCTTAGAGGAGCCCTTCTGTTTCTCAGAGTGTGTGGCCTCTGTCTCTGAGGGATCCTTATCCATCAGTGAGAAGACCCCCTGTTTCTCCGAGTGGCTGGTATCTGTCTCAGAGGGGTCCTTTTCTATCAGAGTGTAGCCCTCTGTTTCTCGGAGCGGTTGGTCTCTGTCTCAGAGGGGTCCTTTTCCATTTGAGTGTAGCCCCTCTGTTTCTCAGAGTGTGTGGTCTATGTCTCAGAAGGGTCCTTGTCCATCTCAGAGGAGCCCATCTGTTTCTCAGAGCGGTTGCAGGCCTCCCACGCCGTCTCAGAAAAAAAATTTAGGTTTTTTAGAAAATGTCTATCTTCATGTCAGATATAAAAATACGTATAAAATTTTTTGGGTTTATAATTGTTTTCCTATATCTATGTTTATATACTAAATGTATCATGCAAATCTCTGCATTTTGAATTTATGCCAGTTCAATATTTACATACATTTCACCAAAAATTTTACTGATTGGTGCTAAATGCATACCGAAACCACCATTTAATTTATGAGTAAGAGCGTGTACCAAACACCTAATCTTGCAATTGGACCAACCCCTCACCATTTTTATTTGATAATTTTCAGTCGGTTCAATGTATATGAAAAAAGTTTAACTAAAGCTATTCAATATGAGAAATTCATGTGTACAAGCAATGTAATCCACTTGTGGACTGCTTAAAATTATTAGATTATTTTGCTATTCTAGATTTATATTCAGAAAAATGTAAAATCACAAATATTGTCCGAAAAAGTTATAATATTGATGAAATTTCTCATCAAATATAAAACAAAAAATCAACTTTGGCTAACTACCAAATGATAATATAAGTATCTACGGAATGTAAGGAACGAATTACATGAATGTCTCTTGATTGATAAATTACAAAAGAAGGATTATCATGTAGTAGCGTCGTTGATGCAAATAATGAGTGATAGTGGACAAAATATTTCAAAATAGCCTCAAAGTATTCCGATGTAGCCTACATAATTATGATTAAGTCCTGAATATTAGGATAATAACCGTTAAGGACTCTTTTCTTTGACTACCTTTATACTATGATCCAGGTTTAACCGATTGATGAATAAACATCATCATATACTATATGGAGAAGGTTTATATCAGAATATCAATATGCTACTTCGACACTAAGTTATTTGCATCATTTCGGTAATTGATTAAGGAATCTGCACTGCATTCATAACAAATCACTTCGCCTTTTCTTTAATTGTACAATGTCTTCTGCCAGTTTCCTTTTCCGGTCCATTCCCATTTCGATTTGTGAACTGGCCATTTGAATTTTCTGAGTGGAGAGAGGAATAGCTCGCATAGCAGTCTGTAGTTTTTGATTACCCTCAACGATAATGTTTTCGGCAACTTCCATGGCTTGCTCCAGTCGACAAATTTCACCATCGATTTGACATACTTCATTACTTTTCATAGCAACTGGTTGATTGCTTACCTCCGACTCAGCTTCAGACAATTTTCGCTTGGCATCAAGATCAGCGTGGTATCGTCTGCGTGAAGCTCGGACAGATCGAATCAAAGTATCGGTGATGGCAAATTTCATCTTTCCACCAACTCGGATAAGTTCATCCTTCACATTTCGTAAGGCTATTAAGGTATCCTCATTCAAGGAAGTTCCATGACTTTGAAGAATAGCCTTATTCAAGGAAAATCCATGTTCGGGTCCAGCATTCCCATGGGATATTGATAGGACACATTTTATTAGAGCTGATAACTGAGGGAACCGGAGACGTCCATTTTCTTTCAAATCAAACACAAGTTGCCAATACGCATCAATAGGCTTTTCAAAGTCAATATTGTCATCGTCAATTGTACACCAGTCATTTTCGAGATTTTTCCAGTACGACTTCTGTTGATAGGAGCTCACAGCAGCTGCCGTCTCCTCGAACCATTCTGATGGAATTGCTGCAGTTTGGTAATCCTGCCATTGACATCTGATCATGTCGCAAATGTCCTCAATTGCGGTACCACTTGGTACGTTGAAAATTTGCTGAACATCATTGGACAGAGAAGGCAGTATATTGAGGGCCAATCGAGAAACCCCCACCAACGATCCTTTTTGGAGTCGTTTTTGAGGGCTGATGAACTGTGCTGATTTTATAATTCTGTTCGACAACGGCAACGTTGACTGCAATTGAGTAACAGCTCTCACATAAAATTTCAAGCACCGCTCTTGTACCAACTTTCTCGTTTCGGCGGGAACACTCAGTTGTACCAGGAAAGACATGGCCCGAGTCCCAATATCAATTTTGTCGACACGTTTATGATGTGTCGTAAAATCAAGAGACGAAAAATCGTTTCCCGAGAGGGGTTTCCTGCTGCCGTCATCAGATGTTTTTGTGATCCATGATTCTTTCATGAAGTTCTTGGCGATTCCGTATACCAGCGACAGCATCCTGTCATACAAGTGATGAATCATTGGCTTATTGGTTTGGAGCACTCTCACGTAAGTTTCAAATTCACTTGCAGCAAAGGCCAAAAAGCTAAGGAAGACTTGCGACAAGTCATCATTCAATATCTGCAAAAAGTAAATGAGCAAATTATTTAACTCATAAAATCGCAGATTAAGCAATCTTACCGAGAAGCGTAATTACAAGTATCAATTGTTTGAACAGAAACCATCGTTTTTTTAAACATGTGTGTAAACTTTGTGTAACTCTTAATCTGCTGATTAATTTCTCATTCTGATTATCAATTTCGATTACAATAAACATCTCTCCCTCCCTCTCTCTAGGTCTACCAGTACATCAGTATTGCTTCAAGAGAATTCCATTAACTATAGACCCATTTGCATACATTTCAAATGTTCAACTATCAATAGGAAAGACTTGTATCTTCCATGAACAAATCATACATTTTAGATCTACATGTATAATAATATTTTATCGTATTTCATTCTATCAGTAGTCTATTCAAGATCAATAGAACGAACTGGAAGATGTTAGTCATAAAGTAATCAAGTTTCATCTCTCAACTGAGTGCATGCGTAAGATTAATAATACTTCTGACAATAATTTGAAATTATGTTAAGTATTTGTAGCTTAAACCGAAAAATTCTTAAAATAACTTCAAACTCACCTTTACAATCCTCTGATATCGATTGGTGTTTTTCACTTCTCTCTTGAAATTAGCTTGTAATGGAATAAAAACAGTGAAGTACTGCTTTAAGTTTGAATATTGTTCCAAAATTCGCAGACAAGCTTTACGCAAGGAAAGCCATCTCGAGGTTACATGCTTGACAGCGAAATGAGGCTCTAGATCTGTGAAAGTTTGCATCATCAAGTAGTCCTCTCTACGAGCGGCAGACTGTTTGAAAAAAGCCGAAACATCAGTAACGAATACATCAATATCGAAATCCATCTCTTCAATTCCTTTACGAAATGCGTTATGGACCTTGTGGAGTGTACATGTCCCTACATCAATTATGCTTGTCTGATGTTTATCGACAAGCTCTTGACGAAGTCGTCCTTGGAAAGCTTGGTTGACGTTAGGTCCGTCCATCCCAATGTGTAAGAGAAGTTGTGGAGTTGTTTTCATTTTGGTTATCACTTCAAAGAAATGGTCTATTAGATCATCACTATTACAATGACCGACGAACAATGACGTACAATAGATTGAAATAATCCTATTTTCACTGGGCGACCAGTACTGTATGTAAGCATCATATTGCTTCTTCACTTGAGACGTAGTGGTCTCATCAAATTTGAAGGTATATGGTACGTTCTGTAAATCATTCACTTTACATTCAGAAACATACGGAGAAATACCATGCTGAATAACATATTTCACTTTTGTTTCGCCCATTTGGTAGTTCTTGGCAATAAGTGAATCAGGAAATATTTCCTTGTACAACTCACTGTCTTCAGTTGCACTAGCTAATGAGTAATTTGATTCAACAAATTTAAGGGCAATCAACGTCTCTGCTTTGGTGACTTTGTACTCGGGCGAAAACATAGAAGTTGCAGTAAGTTGAGTATCTTTTCCCATTACCAACTGAGATTGCTTCTTATTTCCAGCACTTTTCTGGAATATGCTGACTGCTTTCTGGTGTTTTACACCCTTTTCGTGCAATTTTATCTGCGCAGCGCCCGATTTATCGATCTTAAACGATTTCGAACAGTATGTACACATCGCAGAATACTTGTCCGCACTACATGGCTTGATAAATGGAAATTCCTTTTCCCAGTTAACACAATACGAAGTAATACTGTGACTTCGGTCCGACATGTTGTTTCTGAAAAGCAAAAAATAATTATCTTCACAATTGTACAATTTCTTTAAATTGATAAATTCAAATAAAATACAGAGTCGTACGTAAATTTGCAAACACATGTATAGGGGTCAATACACGTAAAATGTTCACTAAGGCAAAAAATTTAGATTCGTACTTTGACATTGATTTTTTGTGGTGATAATACATACCCTGAAGAATATAAGACTTGAGTAGCTTGATGTTTGGAGATACTATAGAACAGTTTAAGTTATTTGAGAAAGTGTTTTATAAGGAAAGTGAACATGACCTATTTTCAATGTAACCTTTCATCCAAGATTTATTGCGAAAAGAAGCATTCAAATCAGCTTGTGTTTATTTACTTTATAACTTCAGTTTAGTAGCTTAAATGGCGGGATGTCTATCTTTTTCTATTCATGCCGATCTGTTAAACATCTTTAGTCGCACGAATAGTATATCTACAGGGTGTCACACTATTGATATGCGGTGGACAAGTAGAGATAATTCAAATAATCACTGTATCAGCATGTGAATGATTTGTTTTTATGCATTTAAATCATCGTATCATGGAAATAGTCTGTCTACCGTGTGCCACATAATTGATATGTGGCGGAGCGTGAAATCATAAATTCAATATGAGGTACCTGAAAAGATAAGTTTTCAAGTTACGCAAACAAAAATTCTCTGAGATGGCGTTCCTGACACGCACTTTAGTAATTTTAAGTCGTTTAACATTATGTCAATCCACATCAAAAGGCGATGTATCAATTTATAAAAATATCAAATTTTCTCGAAAGTGGGGTACCTTGGACCACCGTATTTTGCTGGGTAATGTTTACCAACATTTTTTAGCAGTATGCCTTAAATCATAGGAAAAACAATCATAAATCATAAAACCTACATCTTTGCATTTTGCATACAGTTTAAGATCAGTGGAGATTGAGCCTTTTTCCAAAACTGGTATTCATGCAATGGACAAATCACTGGTGCTGCGAAGATTCCCGAACAGTACTATTTCTTTGACCACTTATGAACGTGAAACTTATGAAAATCCACAGCAAAGTTTACTTTAAGATCTAAGTTGTAAATTTGATTTCAAATCACGACATTACTAACAGTCGAAGCAAGTCTTGTGGGGAAACATGTATGATGAGGTAATTGAATTATGATGCTGAGCATATTCAAGACTAGACAAGTATTCATACTGTAAGCTATGCAGTAAACGTCAAATATGAAACTCAAATATACCGGTATATACATATAAATTCCAAAATGAACAGAAAAAACAATGTTCATATATACGTGGTGTGATCCAAAATGTCCCGGACTAACCTACTTGCAGATAACCTGTGATAACGAATACTACTTCAGATGTAAATTTAGGTCTTTAAGGCATGAGAAATATGGTCGCCGAAATTTTTCCGGTCAGTTTTCTATTTTTAAAAAATATTTTTACATTTTAACATGAATTTCTGTATTTTCTGAATTGATCGAGATCCGATTTGTCTTATTGTTATAGTTAGATTGATTTTGATTTGTAACTTATTTGACGGATATCTTTGCCATGAATATTGCACGTCTTTTGTTAATTGCTTCATGTGTTACGATATCAATCAGTGAAGTTCATTCAGCACGCATTCATTAAGAAATCCGTGTCAACGATGGTTCTTTGTTCTATCAGTTTTCATGATGGATGTGACAAGCGTGTCTTCAGTCGAATATCGCAGTGTGATACGATACCTCCTGATCCGCGGCTTCGCTAATGGTGACATTCTAAAGGAATTAAGCCTGGCATATGGAAGCAAAGCTCCATCGAGAACTACTGCTTATTTCTGGATAAGCGAATTTAAACGCGGAAGACAATCTGTGGAGCAAGATTTTTCAACTGTTGGTCGGCCGCAGGAGATTCCGGAAGAGAAATCGAGTCAGTGCGATGAAGTGATTACAGCACACAGAAGGATAACCATCCGTGAGTTGTCAAGAGAGTTGCGAATCAGTTATCACTCCTGTCATGACATCATCGAAAGACTTGGATATCGCAAACTGGCATCACGTTTCGTACCGAAGTTTCTGTCACCTGAAATGAAGGAGAACAGACTTCTGGCGGCACAGTCAAATTTGGATCTCCTCGAAATGCACGGAGATCAGTTTCTGAACTGCATCCTTACAGAGGATGAAACACCTTTAAGTTTGTATCTGCCTCAAAGTAAGCGAGAATCTGCAGAGTGGCGAAAATCAGGCGAGTCTGCCCCTTTGAAAATGCGATCCGGAACATCACATTGCCGGTCGTTGATGCTGACGGTCTTTTGGAACGCTTCGGGAATCCAACTGGTTGACTTTGCGGATAAAGGAGTAAGAATCAATAGCGAATATTATTCCAATCTGTTATCTGAAGCGAGGAAGAAAATAAGAAAGCCACGAAACATTCCCCTCTACTTGCTTCATGACAATGCTCCGATTCACACCTCGCAGGAGACAACCAATGCCTTAACGAGAAACGGATTTCAACTATTGAGCCATCCTCCTTATTCACCTGACTTGGCCCCAAGTGACTTCTATCTGTTTAGATTCCTCAAAAAGCATCTTCGTGGACACCATTTTGAATCGCCAGTTGAACTGCGGGATGCAGTTACTGAGTTTTTTGATTCTTTGACACCGGAATTTTTTCATAAAGCTTTTTGTGAATTGAGACTTCGTTGGCAAAAAGTGACGAATGCTAACGGCTCATACATTGAAAAGTAAACTGTTTTCTGGAACAAAACATTTGTTTTTCCGTTAATTATTAGTCAGGTTATTAGTGATAGCTTAACTGTCAAGTTAATCTAAATATATTAATTCTAAATCGCTAGAATTTATAGGAAAATCTTGAAATTCAGACAAAAATGTTTGAAAATTTTGAAAAAATAGAAAACTGACCGGAAAAATTTCGGCAACCATATTTCTCATGCCTTAAAGACCTAAATTTACATCTGAAGTAGTATTCGTTATCACAGGTTATCTGCAAGTAGGTTAGTCCGGGACATTTTGGATCACACCACGTATAAAACGAACAATAACACGATGTACATGAAGTAACAAGAACGTCTTACTTTGTGTTTGAAATATCCTTTCCACTTTCGGAATATCTTATTCAATTTGTCCATTGAAATTTATGCAGTTAACGTCAAAAGTAGCAAATTGGAAATTCGAAATTTTGCAGAAAAAATCGGATAGATCGGCTGGTGAAAAATCGGTACGAAAAACGATTTATTCAAAGTTCATAATATCAACGTTTCATCTAACGATTCAGAAACGATACTTCTGAAATATAAGAGTCAAATTTCATCGTTGGAGAAAATCAGTCAAAATTAAGCTGTGCCGATCATTGCATGAGTACATAGTTACACGTAGACAATTAACTGTAATAGTCAATTAGGTCAACAAACGGGTTTTCTAATTCAAAATATTCAAAAGCCTCAGACACAGAAAATGTTTCTACCTTAGGTCGCATTCTTGAATGCTCAACTTGTACTTAATACTTCAAAATCAAATAGTGAATAATTTAATCTAAATTCGTACTTGAGTGCAACAAAACGACACAAAGAAAACCAATGGTTTCAAGAAAAAGGTACATTAACATGCATCAACTTGAACAAATATCAAAAATTCTAAGGTCCCATAGTTTCTAAAGCAAAGTGTCAGTGTTAATGCATAAATAAAACCATCCGCTCATAGAGAAATGTCAGACTTGTCAATATGATATCAGGCATACGGAGCTTGCTTCGCCACAGCATGAAATCATCATAGGAATAGAAAAAAATGCTACCACAGCTATTCTCATTTCCACCATTTCGTTCAATTAAACTATCCATCACAACAGTGAAAATGAAATAAAGAAAAACATATCTGAAAATCCGTCTCTGCAATGTAGCTGGACAATTATAACATGCAATTATATCGGAAATAAGACAAATTACACAGCTCGACATGATTTAAAATCTAATTCAATGTTAAGTGTAAAATCCTCTTAATAATGTGAATGCTGTGTATCGAAATCGAAGTTATTTAAAGATTTCTATTTGTTGATATCAAATAAATAATATTTACGTTCACTGAAAAATGTATATTACGAATTAAAGTTTTAGGTTTTTTTAGGTTTACATTAAAAATTTAGGTCAAATTTTAGATTTTTCCTTGAAAATACTAAAATTTAGGTTTTTTTAGGTTTTTAGGTCAGCGTGGGAGGCCTGCGGTTGGTCTCTGTCTCAGAGGGGTCCTTTTCTATCTGAGAGGATCCCATCTGTTTCTCAGAGTGTCTGGTCTATGTCTCAGAATGGCCCTTGTCCATCTGTGATGAGCCCTTCTGTTTCTCAGAGCGGCTGGTCTCTTTCTCAGAGGGGTCCTTTTCTATCTGAGAGGATCCCATCTGTTTCTCACAGCGGTTGGTCTCTGTCTCAGAGCCCCTGTCTATCTTAGAGGAGCCCTTCTGTTTCTCAGAGCAGCTCATCTCTGTCTCAGAGGAGCCCTTGTCTATCTTAGAGGAGCCCTTCTGTTTCTTCGAGTGGCTGGTCTCTGTCTCAGAGGGATCCTTGTCCATCTGTGAGGAGCCCTTATGTTTCTCAGAGCGGCTGGTCTCTGTCTCAGAAGGGTCCTTGTCCATCTGAGAGGAGCCCATCTGTTTCTCGGAGTGGCTGGTCCCTGTCTCAGAAGGACTTTTGTCTATCTTAGAGGAGCCTTTCTGTTTTTTCAGTGTCTGGTCTCCGTCTCAGAGGGGTCTTGTCTATCTCAGAGGACCTCCACTCTATCACATGTTAACAATTCCATATGTCAGATGAACCCATTTCTATCTCAATGTTGTCCTTCTCCATCCCTAAAGCGCCCTCCTCTCATTCTGAGAGGCCCTTCTACACATCAGACGGGCCTTTTGTGTCTTAGAAGTCTATTCCCGATCTCATAGAACCCTTCTTTATTTCCGAGGGTCCCTCCTCTGCCTGAGAGGGGCACTCTCCAACCCTGAAGCTAGCTATATAATAATAGCAGTAATGGCAAAATGCCTTAAAACTCTTTCAAGTTTCGAATCCTGACATCCAAATGCTTCCTGATTTCATTACCTGTCGTTTGAAGTGACATGTCCGGGAAGTCTTGCCAAAGTTGATGTAGTGGACAAAGCTAGGATGCAAGAGTTCGAGATTTGCTTGAAACAAATAGGGTTTGAAGCATTTTCCAATTTGATGCTAATAGACAAGGCAAATA
The DNA here is from genome assembly GCA_907163375.1 of Prostheceraeus crozeri. NCBI lineage: Eukaryota > Metazoa > Platyhelminthes > Polycladida > Euryleptidae > Prostheceraeus > Prostheceraeus crozeri. The sequence goes on from CAJQUW010005287.1 coordinate 64,411, forward strand.
TGTTGTCTTTTATATCGACATCTGCAACATTATCAACTGATCTAATAAAAAATTGACTTCATTGCGCTTTCCCATTCATTAATAACTTTTCAAAAGATACACCGAATTATCTGTTTATTATTCACTATCTGGATTTTCACGTTCGCTGATGGACTTAGCAAAAGCCAGACTATTTATTGTCAGAATAATTTCCTTTGTCTTATTATCTGTCAATTACTGGTTCTACAACTTGACGGAAATATAATTTTTTTGCGAACTAGTATAACTACAGACAAGTCAGAGAGGATGCTGTGTAAAGTTGATCGATTACATTCAATGACAACTGTTGAAGACTTACTTGAATTTACACCAATTAATTGCTATTACCTGATGCCATGATGAAACTGCTCCAGTTCACTCAATCCTTCAATTTCATACACTCGGCGTGAATTCAATTTCCAGTTATAAGAATCACAGGATTAGAAGACAGCTAAGTCGAGCAGTTAGGAAATGATGAAGGGACAGCATCAGTTTTTAGACATCAAGGGAGAAGTTTCTCTATATTCATTGACTTTCGTTAATCGGAGCTAATTGTCTGAATATCATTCGGTGAAAAATGAAGCGAATACCTCTATGAAGGAGTGCTGTGTCACCGCAACATAGCGCGGTATCCAATTAGTCCACTTCTGCAACAATCATGCGTTATGCAGCAACGGAAATCGATGAAAGTATTTGTAGCTGATGCGTTGCTCTATCCACTCTGATCACTTTTGCATCGGGGCACAACTTTTGTAAACCAATTTTCGAGATGAATGTTCGAAACAAAACACAGTATTGCTCAAATTCACTCCATCGACGAACGGCGATCCAAGATTAAGCAATGATTCGAAGTAAACGGCCTGCTGCTATTCTACTGACAAGTGAGTCAGCCAAATCAATTCCTATACTATGAATGGCCATCAGATGGCACGCTTACAGTAGAATCGTAGCAAGTGAAGTGTCCTTCCACCAAGCACTAGTTGTGCATGGGCAAGCTAACCAACTTGATGCTACCTAACGGATCGATCGATTGGATGACGTTTGCCTGAGCTATTCATAACGCAAACTCGGTATATCATCGACGAGGGATCGAAATGAGGACAGTGACAGAACAATGGCAGCGCATCCACACAATGGTGTGTGATGTATGACACCTCTCGTGAACGGTGGAGCAGTGAAGCGCGCTATCGAAGAAATCAAATCGACGTAGATAAGGCATCACTTTGAAGACAATTCGTTAAAAAATGGGAGTTGCATATCCCGGTACTCTAGATATCCCTGGGCTATTTGTAAATTTTGTTGCGGGAATAACCTGTTCTCAGTGTCCCAGCTATATTGCGCACCATTGCGTGTTTTAAAAACCGAACTGCAACGGAAACACAGCACCAACGCAAGTAAATTTGCGTGCAGATAATTCCCTAAATGTGATTAGCTATTTCATGTAATTTATCATAGAAAAATGCTTGACTTGCCCTCCATTTATTTCTGCTCTGTGAACAGTGGGCGAATCAACGCCTCAGAAAAGCCGTTGAGGCTAATCACACTACGAATTGCTGAGATGCTTTCCAGTTTACTATTTGAAGTTCTTCGAGCAGATAGGACCTCTAGCACCATTGCAAGTTAAACATAAGAGGTGGCAGAACTTTTTCACATGTCCCGTCATCTCAACATCTTTATGCCACAAATGGGACTACGTACATGGTCAGTTTTCTGTTTCCACCGCACAACCGGTGAAGAATAGGAATACACAGCAACATGGCCTGAAGAAGAATTTAATTGCAATGAGGACATGTAAGCTTTAACAATCGCATCTACATCATATTTCACGTCAAATAGCCACCATCATCAACCACTGAAGAACAGTAAATATGATGGACGTGTCGCCTTGTGAAAAGATAAGCATAATTGCTGCATTATTCACCAAAATCATTGCTGGAGTAACACGTTGATCATCTCATGAAAAGGGCTTCCACCCCATGGAGTGTCAAATTATTTTGTGAAAGACTGGTCAAATCAAAGAGAAATAACTCATCATATGACTGTTGTCTAGTTGTCTGTTGTGACATCAGACACTGTTTGCACATAAAAGCAGAGATAAATAAGCTTTATTCTATCTCTAAACGTCACAAAAATGTTCACTGTCATGTGTGGGCAATTCCATAGTGAGGACTGCTTCAATGCAGTTCTCGATGCTCGATAATTCAGAAAATTGAAAGACTGATTATCGTTGCTTCTACTTCTATGCGCTTGTTAACATAAAGTTTTACCAAACTTTTATTCTTCATAAGTGGCATGCAATTCTATAGTGCTCGCACTAAAATAACGTCTTTAATAGTGTTGCTCATTAAAATTTAGCAGGTAGAGTCCTTTGTGTAGTTTCAATAGTCAATCTAGCATGCATGTCATCAATTCATGTCCACTTTTTGAAAAAATTATTTACATGTTTAACTTAGTTACATTCGAAAAAACAATCACAAAATCGGAAATATACAATTCAGCATATTTTAGCGAGAAATTTGTAACACACATCAACAAATGTTTCATATAGTCTGGCAGCACACGGCATTGTCTATCAACACAATTCATATTATGGAAGTGCATTCGTGTAATAGAAGTTTCAGAAAATTTTAAGTACATTTCCCTGTTTGATCAGCTGTCAAAATCAAACACATTATTCTGACTTAAGGAACGTGGCCATTGATGCATAACAGAACTTAAACATGTTCACGAAGAGACCATTGTAGCATATAGCTCCCCTTATCAGCCTTGATCATTCAAGAACTCTAAATAATCGGAAATTTACTATTCTTAGGTAGAGGAGCTCTGCCAATATTGCACAGGTCAATCATAGTTTGCTGCTTACCATCGACGATTCACCGTGTTTTTTAACATGCTTCACAATAAAAATATTTACTACGCTACTTGTGGCGAAATTACACACGCTGCACTGTTACATGATTCAGATGTCGACTAAAATGAAAGAGGTACTGAGTTTAAATCTGCGGAGAAATTGTTTCAATACAAACAATTGATGTAGAATTATAAACTATACGCTCTCACTGCTCACGTAACGCAACAGCAGTCCTAAAACAGATTGTAGACGCTTTAATTTAATTCTGTTGATTATATTATAGACCACACTGAGTTCCTACAAGCTGTTTCTCTAGTTATTTCATTTGGTACATTTTGGTACATTTTCGTATATATTTCCGACAATTTGTACGAAAGCAAATATTTGACTACGAAAGCGGATACAATATCGCTTTGGTATACAGGTTTCGTAGCGTACGATTTACAGTGTACGGAAGATGGCGGAGAAAAGAAAACGTGATCAGGTGAAGGTTCTGGAGGCGAAAAAACAAAAACTTGCGAAGGATACTGCTTCCGCGTTCAAGGCGCTAGATGAGCAAATACGGCTATTAACATAATTCTGCAAATAATCTATTTCGCAGGTCTCAAGACTATATTCTTTGTTATGTATTAAAAATACGAGTACTTCTGTCCATGTAATTACTCTATGTTTTCAAACACCTTACTTTTAATAGGTATTTTTCATATCTTTCTTTTTTAACTCTAAGGATATAAACGATGAAATGGAGTTTTCTTGTATTTTATGCAAACATGTAAGATTTCATAATACGTGTGTAATACTCCCGGAAAGTTGAGTATTATTTACACATGAAATCACCTTGCAACTTATGTGTTTGACAACATAGAGTAATTACGGTAATTATTTTTGTTTGAACAGCAGAAAAAATTATTTTCGTTCATGTATGTAGCTTTCTCATATCATTTTTATATCATTTTATCCCCAATCAAATTTTCTTGTAATTAGAATATTATGTTTTGAAGTACATTGTTTATAATATACTGTTATATACTGAGTAATTCTGTTTTGCTGTTAGTTTATAATATTGATTAACCAACTGATGCGAAGTCTCAAAATGATAAAGTTACGTATTGTAGCATCGTGGGGCAATATGATAAATACATATATAGTAATTAAGACATGGAACTTGTCGAAGAGTGATCAGGGAAAATTATTTCCGAAAAGGCGCGGGAACCCTGATGAGAGTGTGCGAGCAAAGGCTTTGCAAGTACCTATGAATCCATCTTCGAGTATCTATTCATTTATATGTCTGTATCAAATTGCCTCTTGGTCTATTTGTTCTTATCTCCGTCCATTTGCATTTCTGATCAGATACATATCAATCAATTTTGTATGTGATATAGTAGATGCTCACCTCATCAGTTTTTCTGTGAATTAATAATTTGTGGTGAATTTAATAATTTCAACTGCAATATCTTTGAAGTTAACATTAGTCGTCACTCCAACACACGGAGATAATATTCTCGACAAGATATTTGTAATGCAAGATTCATCTTTTGATTAAAGTGATTGTGTAATTATCCCTCACATATCAAATTTTGACTACAATTGTATCTTTATTCGGGGTTCTAAGTCTCATGTGTTTCGTTCCGTGTGTAGGGTCGAAAATCTAACATTGAAAGCTTTATGAGTGCCCTTTCTCACACTGAGTGTAGTGAAGTATATAGGGCTTCATGCATTGATGATAAATTGGATTTATTCTACTCATTGTTTAGATTGTGTTGTGATGCAATTCCCGAAAAGACAGTGTACTTCAGTTCATCTAATAAGCCTTGGATAACACCAAAACTGAAAATTTAATAAACGAAAGATGTTTTGCCTTTCGAACTAGTACCTATGCCAAATATAGACTTGAAGGACAAAATCAAAATTGAAATTTACAGGGCCAAAACTGCATGTGCATCGCAATGCACCATCTCATCGAAAAACGAAGGGAATGTCGTCAATTCACTCCGAGGCACCAAGTCAAAGTCTGGTCTGCAAAGTATTACATCTCAGTTTTCCACTAACTCCGAATGCTGTGACTTATCAACAGGCACTTTCAATCCTTCTTCGGTGAGGATGACTGTCATCCTTATGAAACGACAACAGTGGTTAATTGATCAGAAACATGGTGCCCTCTCACTGAACCATATGAAGTTTACGAAATGTTATTCAGGGTCAATGCGTCTAAATCAAGTGGAAACGATGGCATACCCAACCTTCTTTTAAAGGAGGGTGTCATATTTTTAGCTCTTGATTGACAGAGTCATGCCAGCAAAATGGAAGCATGGTATTGTCAGACCAGTTCCTAAGGTTACTCAGCCACAGATATGCGATCTATGCCCAAAACTCACCTGTTGTATCGAAAATTCTTGAACGAATCGTATTGTCCAGTGTACAAAAGATGCTTTTTAATCATGTTGATAAAGACCAATGCGGATTTACTCCAAATCCTCGACACTGCCTTCCTGCGTTTGCACGACAGAGTTACAAAACTCTTCGACTCCGAAAGAAATATGGCTGTTACTCTTGTATCACTCGATTTTTCCATTCGGTTCGACACTCTTTCACATTCCATTTTAATCAAGAGACTACGCTATTGTCATCTTCCGTCAGACTTCATTGAGTGGACAGCGTCTTATCTTTCTGACCGGGTTCAATCTGTAAAAATCGAGAATTGCACTAGTACTCCTGTCAAAGTTACGAGTGGCATTCCTCAGGGGTCCATTCTCGGCACAATTCTATTCATTTTTTACATAGCAGAACTGATTTCACCTACCAACAATTGCGTCAAATATGCTGACGACATTATGATCATTCAAGAAATCACGTACGATGTTGCTTCCTCAGTTGCAGAGTTAAACGCCAGTTTTGATAGCGTCGCCAAAAACGCCAAATCTTTATTTTTTAAAGCTTAATGAGCAAAAGTCGAAAATTATGTTTTCCCGAAGCACCGACAGTCTGCTTCATTACTGAATACAGTGGCAGTGAAAACGAGTAGAGGAAATGCGCATTCTTGGGGTAACGTTTACCAGCAACCTAAAATGGGACCATCATATCGATGAAATATTGAAAAAATGCAACAGCGGACTATACGCCACTAGAGTACTGCCCACTGCTGTACACAGAGACGTTTTGCTTCAGGCATATTATGGTATAATACTATCCCTCTTCGACTATTCATCATCCGTATTTGTCTCATTATTTGTACACTTACAGCTAAAGCTCAATCAGCTAAATAAAATATCTCATCGCATTGTTCACTCGAGCGATTGTGGTTGTGATGACCTTGAAAGCATCACTGACCGACGCATACGACTCGCACGCAAGCTCTTACGTGCCGCTGAAGACAACATCGAGCATCCAATCCACGAACTTATTCCACGACGATTTCACAGGTCTAACAATTATTATGTCGAATTCACCACCACGCTTCGTAGACAGAGACAACTTCAAATTTTTCATGCTATATACCTCATTAGCCTTATCTAATTTAATCGTGAAATTCCTCAAACCTTTATATGACTTCATCGATTGATGTTATACACTGTACAACCTACACGTATTGTGATTCGATTTCATTTCGATTTCCATTCTGTGAAATATACATATTCTACTTCTACTTCTACTAATCAATTGCTACTAAACTTTCACACACTGGTCAATGAGTGTTTTTCTCTTTACATGAAGAATTCATGGAGATTGGATAAGAAAAGTTCTTTATGAACTAGAGATTTTAGTGTGAAGTATAAGTTATCTCTACCAGACTTGGAACGGATAATTGCATTTGAAATGCTTTTTAATGCTTTTTTCAAGCTAGTATTTTCATTTGTTTCGGCAGATCATCGTTTTCATCATTTGACTGCAGGTCAGGTTTAGCCGAAGTGCGGTGAACAATTATTTTCAGCTCGTTGTTCACAAGAATTTCTAAAAATGACGGTGACCCAGAGAAATGTTTGCACCAAGATTTTGGTGATGAAAGGTCTAGGGCAGCGGCTCTCAAGGTGGGCGATATCGCTGGGGGCTATTAAAGCGATTCTGGTGGGCGATGCTCAGCTGGTGGGCAATGAGAAAAATTCAAACTCAAGAAATACTTAAATTAAACATTTAGGTCTAAATGTAGATTTACCTCCAAGTTTCATGCGAGTAGTGAACAAGACGTTCAATGTATTTTCCTTATTGTCAGCGTATTGAAGAAGAAATAATTCGGACATGATCTGTCCTTCTGCTTAACTCTGCATAAGCATAAACATTATTGATCTAAAAACGTAATGACAATAGAGTAAAGGATTACTAATAGGGCCGGTGCACTCAAAAATTTTCTCTGTAAATATGAAGAATTGACTCACAAAAGTGATGTTTTCTGATTCTTATTATTTTCTCCTTCACTTGACATGCGGCACATTAGTTAAAATTGCCTATCAACAGCGTTAGGAATTAAATGAAATTTAACTCATTTTGCAATCTTACAAACGCCATGCTCGAGCTAAAATTCATGTAGGGCAGATAGGAAAATACCGTGTTTTTGGATGAAACAGGTATATGAAGAGGAAATTTGTTCTCAAGAAGTATGGATATATATTTCATTATAGTTCAGAATTTTTGTAAATATTTTGAAAGAAACATAAATTATATTTTCGGTATGAATGTTGTTTAAACTCTTTACTCGAAAGCGATGCCTAAAATTCATTTACTACGAGGGCTGTTCAAACAGTATCCGACATTGTTTTAGGAAAGCTATATTTACTGTTCAAAACAAACACAACCCTAATCCCCTTCATAGTAGTAACCATTGGACTTAATGCACTTCTCCCAGCGGTCTCGCCAGTGTTGGAAACACTTGCGGAAAGCGTCTTTGTGGATAGACATTAGAGCGGCCGTCGCATTTGTCATTATGTCCTCCCTCGACTCAAACCGCGTCGAGGTCCTGGAATCTGAAATCATGGAAAATGAAATTCAATAATCACCTGTCATGAGAGTCACAATAATCACCTGTCAAGTTCAAGTTTTATATTCACTCACTACAAATGATGTATGTGACACACTTCCACAATATATAAAATATAAATGCATTAATTAAGTACAGTATACAAGTAACATGAAATAACGAATAAGTCAAATTTTAAAAGCGATAAATTGAAGACGAGATACCAGATTGTTTTTGGAGGTATGCTCTCAAAAAGTTTATTACTCCATTTGACTTGCAATTAACACATCGTAAGTTAAGAGGCACTTTATTCCAGAAACTGCTTCCGTACCATCTTATACTGTTTTCGCCAAATTGTTTCGTCCTTACACGAGGTTGTCGAAAAACGCTCCTATGCGAATCCTCGCAGGTGTCAAACAATTCATTGGTGCTCATGAAATCTCGGTCGTTGGCAGCGAAGTCAAGCATGTCACGAGACACCTCCAAAGAAGTTCTTTCTGCTCCACTGTCAGCAGTTTCAGCACACATTTTGCTCTTCATCAGCAAAAAAGAAAGTAGTTCTAGATCGACTGCCACTGGGTCTTCGCACAGTGAAGACCTAAGGCCAAGGCAGTCCCAAGAGACGATTCTAAACGCGTATGCATTGTATACAACGAATTGTATTCAAAAAGTGGATTCACGCGAAAAGTGGATGCAGTGTATATAATGCAGTCAGTGGGCGCATGAGGAATGTACTGCGACGGCAATCTTTCTAATTATTTTTGTGAAATATGCGAATAGTGACGGTGTTTCGGCCTAATCTTTTCTGTGGGCCCCTGTTTACTATAGAATAAGCAGCTGGAAGACAAGTTGTTTTTGAGAATAAAATTGCCGTAGAAATTGCATGATCAAGTAATTCTATTGACAAACATGTTTCAATACTCGAAACATATGAACAGCAAAAGTGATACATGCGCAAATACTTAAATACATCCGAAAGTTCATTTTAAAAGGAGCGCGAGCAGCAATAACAAAGAAAAACAACTAAAATAACAGCAACTGATCAGTCTGTGTCTGAGTATTCATGAGCCTCATATTGTGATTCTTGTAAGAATTTTATCAGTAAAGCTTCTCCAGCAATATGAGTATAGTTGGCATGTAATAAATGGAGAACGACTTCTCACTTGGGAAATGGACATGTAGTGAGATTTCAGAGGCTAGTCTGTCGTTGACATTCTCTTTGATCCTAGTGTATGAGTGGCGACCAGTTTCCCAGATATAGCTTTCTTGACAGTGCTCACAATTGTATTTGTATATTAAGAAAATAAATAAATAATAAAATATATTAAAAGAAGCAAACACTTTTGTCTATACTGGCCAGTTCGCATATTCTCCAGATAATTATGAAATCAATGCTGTTAAAGCCCTATGCATTAGATCCCAAAAATTGACGACTGACCCTGATTTTTGTCTACAAAACAAGTTAAGGCTATTTTCCTAGAATAGCTATAGTTCCTCTTTCATTGAAAAGGCTTTCCTAAAATGTGACACTTATGACCCAAAACCTAATCATACTAAAGTCTCTATTTATTGGAAACTACCATATCTTCCAGAAAGTCATAAAGACTTTCTAGATGCACAGAATAAAATGTCATTTTGAAAAAGGTCACTGAAAGATAGCTTACTTACAAATCCCAATACTTACATCGCTATAAAGATCCTATTCCGTTTAACGAGCATTCCCTGTTCAAAAAATGCAGTTGTGAGCACTCATTTTGAATGAACTTTCGGATGCATGTTCACTGATGATGTTACGTTTCGAGTATTGAAACATGTTTGTCAATAAAATTATTTAATCATACAAGTTGTTTTGGTTTTACTTTTGAATAGAAGTATAGGTTTTGGTGAGCTCAAAATTGAATTATGAAGTACAGCTTTAATGACTGGCCAGGAAAGCGACGCTAAATCATTCCGCCGTGGATTGTCACTCAGATTGACAGTGTCAGAAGACAAACAAATAGACAGCAAAAGATAATAGAAATATGAACGGAGCCGCCAATAAAACCAGTTAACAATCAGCGGATCAAAAAACTTTACAAGGAAATAAAATCAAAGAAGATGAAAACGATCAAGAAGGGTCATAAAAAGAAGGAGCTCGCAAAAGAAAGGGTCCTATAAACATCCAGTTGACATCCACAACAACCATTCACAAGAATGCTACTACTTTCACGAATATGCATCGCCTCAACAGATCGTCTGACGTTCTGATGCTGGAGGCTTGAGCCAAGAACTTTCCATAACAAGGGCAATCTTGACAAAGGCTTCGGTCAATGACTACTGCTCAAATGCAAATTACGATTATAGCCGTGCTGACAAAACGCTGCCATTTTAACAGTTTCAGAAACGAAGACATATATTTAGTTCATAGATTCATTTAATTTCAGGTAGCCTATTAAAGGAATCCTTATAATATTGATATATACAGTATATATTATTAATATAAATATTAAACTTTTTCCTGCTGTGCATTCTTAAATTGTCTTGCTTATGTAACGTTTATGCAACTGCGCAAATTTACTGTCCCTGCGCAAAAAATAAAAATTCACCCTGAGTTACCTGATGTTTTACACTGCAACGAGCGTCGGTAATAATACCGTATTGACCGTGTCTTTCTGTTTCAGGGTGTTCCTTGCCGTTGCAACGATTCCTCCTTTGTCTGATCATGATCTGCAAAATATCTTTGAAAGTGTTCGTGGATCGTAACAACAGATAATTGATTTTTATCCCTTATTGTTTGTACATTCACTGTATGCAGGTATTTATTTGATATTTTACTATACTTTGTAAGTGATAATATTTTTATGTGAAATTTCAATATTGTCTTAAGGTAGCTTGATGACGGTTTGCATGTGTTATGATCGCTTTGTGGTAATCCGTGCGTGTGTGATGATATTATGAAATTCAACCATGCAGTATTGGCGACTACTATTAAAGAGAAAAGAGATGCGCAAACAGTCATTCGCCATTGATTTTAAACTGGAGATATCTGGTAACTATAGTTTCTCATAGTTTAAGACAGACTTATATTTATCAAACACTTAACCTGATTTCAAGCTCTATGACATCACTACTGACAATTATATTTTTCAGATGATAGGTGGCCCAAATCAACAGCTTGATTCAAAATTTTAGACGTCATGAATTTTATCTCAGTCCCTCAAAACCAATCGACACAAGATCCTCACAATTATTCAAACATTAAAACGCAGCACACAGGATACTTGTCACCCCCATGGACTGGGATGCCTGTAATCTGAAATGATAAATATAAGTATAGCAGGTATTACTATAAGCATAATATGAGTAAGAACATATTCATCTACTCATAACCCACACAAAATTGTATTCATGTCTCTCAAAAAGAGGATTTGAGAAAATACCGACTTACATTATCTTTTTCCAAAGTTAAGAATTTGTACATTAGATGTAGATGCTGCATGATTCATATGCATGCTTGTCAATCACAGCACGAATTGAAACAGGAACAACTGAAGCATTTTTCCATTATATCTATTCAGAAATAAAAAGCACGCCTCGGAGCGGTCATTATCATCCTGACAAATTGTTTGATATTTGTCTGTAGTGGTTTCTGAACAGTGTTGATTTACTTGCTTTTATTGTGATGTGTGCTCTAGGTCTTGATTTTGATACTTACTTTTCAAAATTTTATGCAAAATCGTGTTGATAACGTACATTTGCATCATGGTAATTTCAAGTGTATTTATTTCTTGTTTTCGCATTGAACTTTTCAGGGACATGGGATTCCGCGGCATCTTTTATCAATGTTAAATTTTGCATGCTATTAATATATCAATTTTTGAGAACATGCAACTATTCTCGATAAACAATATAAGTCGATGGATTTAGCAGCAGTCATCCATAAACTGGAAAGATAACCCTGATTAAATATCTGTTGAGAAACCCGGAATATGATTTAACTAAGACTAGACTGTGACGATAGGCTAAAACAAATGGTACGATTTTTTAATTCCAATTCCAGAGCAGAAATTTCAATTCCAATTCCATAATGAGATTCAATTCCGATAGTTGCATGACGCTTATATGTTAATGTATCTAAAGTTTCCTCGCTTCAATCTAACCCATGTACCCGTATCCTATCCTCGCTATTCCTGTGTGCCGTTCCCTGCGTCGTTCCTATGTGCGTTCTCATGTTCATAGTTCATATTTCTTGTGTACATGTACATGTATATCTGTAGCCGGTCAGCCTACGCCATTTTCGACTATTCACTTATCTGAGAAATTATTGTCGGTGAAGAAGCTTTCAATGTGTTTATTCGACAAAAGCGCTAGGTTTCTTAACCGTATGAAGATCATCCTATAATTAGAATTTTTTCTATTGAATTCTTGAGATATTCTTACAACCAGTGCACCGCCCACATTCAATTATGACTTTGTGGACAAGTTTTTAATTCGAATTTTGAAAAATAGTTGTTAATGACTGCTGCAAATCGACACAATTACCAACCCAGGGAATAGTAGGCTATACCACATGAAACAATGCCACCGTCTCACTTAATATTATCTTCATAAAAATCCTGCATTAATTTGCTGCCAACAACTTCCACAACCAACTTGGCAAATAGTTTGACTATGATACAATGTTTTAGATCGAATCTGATCTACAAACCATAAATTTTTCCATGTGCCATCATTGTACATAGGCAAGATATCAAACTTCCATTCTAGTGTACTATTATCTACTTCTATGAGGGAGAGAGAGAGATAGATGCGAATAAATCTATTAATAAACTGACAGAAGAACGAAATTCAATGTGCGAATAACGTGATTGTTGATGAAAGAAAAAACGACGATAAAAATGATATCATGAAAACTGATTGGTCCATGTTAAAAAAGAAGATTAAAAATTCCGTGATAAGAACGAAATGTGGTCGGCTCGAAAGCTAACGAGCAGAGATTAAAGGAAACTCTTTCAATTTTCAAAAGAAAGTGGATTTATCGTCAAGTCTGAAAAATTTGCACAAATTAGAGATGATGAGAAATTGAAACTACCAACAACAACACAAACGACATCTTCAGTAGCTGTTAGAAGAACTCCGGGCTCTCGCGGTGTAACTTGACTACAGAAGTAGCAACTACAACTGCCTACCAGCGAACAACAACACAGTAGAGTATGCGACAGCACATCAACGAGCGCGATTGACGGTATAAGTGACACTGATATTCATGATATTTATGACATTATTTTGGTATAAGTGAGTCCGATCGAATTGAAGTGAATTCAACATCAAGAAGTGAACTGCAAGTTTAAAGTTTTTCTTTTATCGTTGAGTATCGTATTTGTATAACTACAGTCTTGAAAATTAATATTGTCAATTGTTGTGATTGGAAGTTGAATAATATTTCATGTCATTGCCATTTTAATTGAATCATTAATTATTAGAATAATTTGTTGACACTGTCTATATTGTGATTTGAACTGACAGGCTGCCCTTTAATGAGGGTTAATTTTCCTCTTTCCAAACCGATTGTTTGTCGTGTGTACAACAATTATTTTATTAATAATCCGTTAATCTCCCATTTTTGTGCTTATCCAATCAATAACTAAATTCAACAATTGTTTTATTTTGATTAATTATCTTGCATGATAAATAACAGATTGAACAAAGATGATTATCTTTTCATTGTTTGCTTAATTGCTGAATTAACATTGTCCGGTGGCTGTAGGCCCATCAAAGTCACAATTAGCACCCTTTATTCAGCAATAGAATAAAGCTAGCTCTGTCGATCTATCTCTCTCTCTTATCTCTGCGTGCAGTTAACACAACGGCCGAATACTGTGATTTCAATTTTTGTACAAATAGATTTATCACAGGTCTATCGAAAAAGTGGAATTGAGGTTTATCAAGGTCAATTCCAATTCCAGTAGATTTAAATATCGTCAATTCCAATTCCGACGAAAGATGGAATTGGGTCGGAATTAATTCCAATTCCGACTTTTCCAACTCTGGTTGTACTACTGCAAATCGGAAGGGATATCAAAACAAAGGAGCAGGGCCAGACTCCCAAAAATCAATAAAATTTCGACTTATATAGCTTGAGGGTTTTTATTTGAAGGCGTTATCTCATTTCTACTGACCTCCTATCCTTATGACAAGATTCTTCTCTCGGTGCATGACTTACGTAATTTGCCTCGATCTGCAAGAACAACAAAATTAATTCACTCCTGCACATTCAATTTTGGGTTAGCAGCTGTCTGCTGTATAAAATTAGTTTGTGATTAGGCTATGTGACAATTAACTTTCCTTTGTGCTAGAAGCTATAGGCTTATCAACTGAAGCGAGCGAAAAGCATGCATGTTGCTGAGCCGATTCCTACTACTTAGGTTCTTCTCCTTTTGGTCATCATAAATTCAAATTAATCTAACAAAGTTTTCCTCATGAAAATTTTGGCTTAAGGCAGAATCTTTTCCGTGATTGATGTTTTTGCCTTAAAATCATTGTTTTGCAGACTTATTGTGGTCGCTACCACAATACAGTGTACAGTGTTTCCACAACCAAAATACGGTGTCTTCCGGATAATCTTTATATATGGGACATACAAAATCTGGCGGATTAGCAGTATAAATAGTAGTGGTATTCACAAATGATTCCCAAATCAAGCCAAATTATTTGTACAGCTAAAACGGTTAAACGACCCTTTCTGTAAATACTATAAGTGATCAGGATAGGTCTGGCCAGACCCGAGCCTTGTAATCTATTTTCATGAGCTCCGCACACAAAACACCATGAATTGTTGAATGAAATTATCAAAAGCTATATCTGAAATTTTATTTTGTACGTTTCTATTGGATCAGTAAATTGTTGCAATGCGTTTAGCCTACCACTGTTAATTATAATGCAATCATTTCAGTAACAGATGATCTAATTCGCGTGTTCCAAGCAAATGTTTTGATACAAATAATGTCTATGCTTTTCTGCCTGTCTCTTCTACCAAAACTCCATAAAAACTTCCGCTAACGAGTTTGTATATACCGTAGCGCTTCACTGGGATAGCGTGCAATTTCAGATTTCTTGACGAATTAAGCATAGTATGAAGATTTGCGAATTGAGGATGGGAAAAGTGACTATAACTTACGAATTATCTGTACGTTTTGTGCAACAAATGAAACTTATCCGGGACATAGGAAATGTGATGAATTATCCGGAAAAGATTGTATTCAAAAACCGAAAACTTAATTACCGGTGGGTGAGGTGATTAGACCCACTCATAGAGTTAGGTAGCGTGGTAATTACTCTGCATTTATTAAATCCCCAATATGTATGCACTTTCGATTTTATTAAATGAACTCAAGGGAGATACAGTCGGAATTGTTTCAAAATGTGAGATATACACATTTATGCAGTTTTGAAGAAATTACAACGGAATTGACTGATCATGATAGCAGAGCAGAAGGAAATGATATTGTATTACTGATTGTCCGCGTGTCATGACAGCCCTGGAGAGGTAATATTTGTTAATTTGGCAACTCGATGACGTGCTATTGCTTCCATGAATTAGAAATATGAAATTTCAGCCAAGAAAGCACAATAAGATGTCGACTTTTTCATGAAGACTTCCATTATAAAACGGATCATGAAATTCCCTTGATAATCAGCTTAATTTCTGCTTAGTTAGGATGCTTATTAGCAAATATTCATTCCTTTTGATATCCAACTTGTTGCATACTTACATAGAGGAGTCATCTCGGTAGTAATAGATTGGCAAGATTTTGACTTTTTTAGAACTGCTCAAATAATTTTTTGGACCACGGGAACGTAATCTCCGCAAGAAACTGAATCTTTTCATATAAAAATTTTCACTGTATACAGATACTTTCTTGAGTCGACACTTATCCCTACTGGACCCACCTAACAGACTTAGAGCTCTACAATCTTCAATTATTTATTAAATGCTGTAAATTTATGTTCAAATTATCTATTTCTGGTGCAGTTGACATGTCACGCTCAATTACGAGTAAGCCACGCATAATTACACGTATGACCCTGAACATCCATAGTTACGCGTGAACCACGCTCAAATTCTTGTTTCATCCACACTTAATCATCAAAGACAAATGAACTGAGATGTTGTTGAGATGCTGACATCATGGATTTCATTTCTGATCATAATGTCATGTGCAAAGATTCATGAAAGGGACGGAAAATAGTTCAAACCACATATATATTGCGCCACACTGCAAAACATATTTCACAGGTTCAGTATACTGCAGGTTGCGTCGGTACGTTTTGTACTATTTCCTAGATGATCTACGCTACTATATAATACCAATTAATAATGCTCTATTAGCCCACCTGATTTACTGTGTGCAAGAGCAAGTAATTTTGCTCTTATAGCCCTAATCATTCTTGGCGGGGGGGGGGGCATTTCCCGAGAAAAAACTTGATAAACTTAATAGGAGATCAAATAATATCGAAATAACCTACTGGGATCCCTAACAGTACCACACAAACTTATGAAGTCAAAAAATATCGAATAAACTTATTAGGATTCATCATCCCAGTAGGTTTAATATAGGATTGAAAGGTCCTACAAAGTTTATCAGGCAGTTGTAAAAACAAGTCAACTTGATGGGACTTTTCTCAGTTTTGGGAGTAATGGATATAAGACCGTCCCAGTAAACATTGTGACGTCATTGCGACGTCCCATTGATGTCATCATTGGGTCTGAGACGTCTATGACCAGAACGGGATGTCACAGTGACCTCCCATCAAAGACGTCAGAATGACCGCCTGTATATGACGTCACTGACATCCAAAGTGTGACCACAAACATGATCAATGAGCCACAACCACGAAGAGTCATGAAATTATGACGTTTACGCTATGATGAATGATTTCCACTTAATTGCATTAAGTTTTGGGACTATCTTTTTTAATTTCCATTCTCGAACTCTCGCTCTCTCACTCATTTTATCTCTCTCCTCGCTTTTCTTGATACTTTTTCTTCTGATAATGATTCTCTGTCATAGCCTAATTTCTCTTCTTCTTTCCTCTTCTCTTTCTCCCTATTTCTATTCATCTCTCAACTCAATTCTCTTCTTCCTCCTCTTCTATTTCTCCCCACTTCTCTTCATTTTCTTCTCTTGTTCCAATTCATCATTTCTCTTCTTCCATATCTCTTCTCACTTCTCTTTTTCCTCCTCTCCTTTCTCTATGATTTCTCATTCTTCCTCCTCTACTTTGTCTCCTCATTTCTCTCATTTATCTTCCTTTTATTCTTCTGTTTCCTTATCAGCTCTTCTTTTTCTTCTTCTATTTCTTATTCTCCCATCAATCTGTTTTCTGCTTTGTTTTTATCTAAAATCGATGTATCTTTTAAAATAACATACTGTAAAAATTCATCATTAATTTCTACCCATGCATTTCTTATTAATAGGATTCAGGTTTATCGCAGGGCATTTGATGAATCCCAATTTTGCGATTGCAGTTGGAATGAAATACTTGTAATTGCAATAGTTCAATATCATAATTCAACAGATCTTTCTTTCGGATTCATTCGTGCCCGTACTCGTTGCATGGAATGAGTCTGTCTTTCGATGATTTACAAGCATCCCAGCGTTGGCGGTCACGTCATTAAGTGCAGCCCTCGTATTTCATTTCTGAATAGAGGAGAACTGAGCACAGATTATTTCCCTACTGCCGCCTGGGCGAATGACCTTCAATCAACGCGTCACTATCGATAATCACATGACAGCGAGAGGAAACGTGCAAGCAGTCCTTCATTTCATTCATGTTACTCGCACTGCGCATCGAACGTGATTCATGTTTTGCGACACGGTATTAGTGATAAGTCTACGACTTAGACCAAACTTTCTTAAACGACGCCTCGGGCACCTTTCCTTTGGACATTTGGAGGAACTTAAATCCACCACCCATATTCGACCTCCACAATCAATTCACAGATCATTTATTTCTATTTTCAAGTTGCAGACCAGCAGTTGACGACTAAGCTTTTGCCTTTATCATCTCACAAAACATCTTGTGATTTGGTTCACCTCATATTTAGTGACTTGAATTTATCTCCTACATTAGTCGCTGAAAACCAGGGCTTCGAATGTCATCTCGTGATCTCTGACAAGAAAATAGTCTAATGCAGTACAGCAAAATGTTTTCGATGATTGATATCATCAATTGCCGGAGTTTACAGGTGAGATGTCTACTCTTTTCATTTCTTATTAAGTTTAAGTGAATTAACTATACGCACTGGATTCGTTATAAGCTTATTTTCACATCTTATTATAAATGTTGAAGCTAATTCATGAAATCGCAAAAATAAAAGAAAAATTATTTTAATTGTCCATAAAACATGGCATCATCTGATATCAATTAATTTGTTTCAAATTTCGTGGCTCTCGAACTGGAATCAGATTAATTCCTCCCGCCGAAGATAATTTACCATAATTAGAGGCTTTACATACATTTTGCCATGCTTAAAAAGGAACGCTGCTATTCGAACATTTTCATCTTCCTTCTATTGAACTGTTGTGTGATCATCAATATAATACTTAAAGTTTTCTGCAAAATACTGAAGTTTGTACCATAGGATTATAAATGACAATGCATAGGCAACCATTTTGACGATCAAAATGTTATGATTTTGCATTGATTTTTTTACGTAAGTGAATAATTTAAATGTACTGTAACGATGTAATAATGTAAGGTACAGGTATCTAAGCTTATTAAGCAAATCTAGATAATGATCATGATTCTACTGTATATTTGAATAATTGGACGATTGTACGTCACACATATCAGTTTGCAATATCGTAATGCATGCACATACATAAGTTTTGTTGAATAATATTCAAATAAACTTATTTTGTTGAATGTTATCAATTATTGCGAAATGAATGAATAAATAATTTGCTTTTGCTTATGAATGTATCGGATGCAATGTAGCCTGGATTTTTATGAAATGGTTGCAAACATGACAACTGTATTATAATTTGCATATTTGTAAGGTTAACAACACATTCTGGGCTACATAAAATAGGCCCATATGCGATTTAATTATGATAAAACGTTATGTTTCGTATTATATTGCAAATAGAACAAAGCGTTTATTATTTGATGATAATTATGATGTCTAAAAAATGATTCCCACTCAGTTTATAAATAAAGCCACTAAATTCATTTTGATAAAATTAAAAACTAATTCTTGCACAATGCATTTCGTCCATTCTTATTCAAGTGCAAACATGCAGGATTGAATATAAAATACAAAATCTGTAATCATACTTCTACAGCAATGAATCTATGAACAAAAGGATTGTTCATAGATATACAGTATAATCCCGCTATAACGTACACTCACGGGAATAAAAAAAATGTCCGTTATATCCGATGTACGTTATATCCAGGGTAAGGCATTTTCCCATATTTTGTTATCTAGACTGCCTCTATACACTTACTTTTTGATGTGGCATGATCAGAACAAGTAATTTGACACAGAAAACACTTAAATAATCATTATTAGAGACATGCATATAAATCATAATCTTAAAGCATAAGTCATAGCAAATCACTGGCAGCACAAATTGCAAATAGGTCTACAAATTACAGGTGTCATAATCAACTTCATATGCAAACTTTGGCTAGGCTTTAGCCTCTTATAGCTAAATATTCACAGTGGTTTAAAGAAGGAAGTTACAAGAGTCTGCTTTTTGTGTGCCAAATGATGTACGTAGCTGTCTACTTTGCTTAATGATAGGAATAATTCGTCACTAGCTCCAGCGAACTCAAGGTAGCGCTGAAGAGTAGAAATTGCTTCCTTCGCTTCAGTCGAAGTCGGTGGTGGCAAAGATGCACTTACTTCGTCTTCATCACTGCTGGACTCACACATATCCTGATCGTTTCTTATACTTCGCGCTATCTCTCTGTCAGACAGCGCTTGAGTCGTGTAGACAATGTCATCAGCACTGGCGAAGTCTTCGGCGGAGCCAGAAACCACAAAGTCAAAGCTACGCATGCGTTCGAAAATGTCTCCAAGATCTCTTAAAGCATCCTCAGCTTCAAGAGGGTCTACATTGATTTCTTCAACTTCCTTCTCCCTAGTGAATCCAGCTTTGTGGAAGCAGTTAGCTATCGTTGTCTGACTTACTTCATTTTCCCACACAGTTCGGATCCACCGCAAACACTGAAGAATGTCCACATGGAAATTGTCCGCTTCATTGTTTTCGATGGCCTCCAATAGTTTCCGTGAAAGACGACGTCGGTAATGAACTTTCAGATTTTTTATGATGCCAAGGTCACATGGCTGGAGGTGACTTGTGCAATTTGGGGGTAGAAATTTGAGATCAATGTTCTTCAGGGAAGTAGAAAGAGCAGGATCATGCGAGGAACAATTGTCAACGATGAGTAGAATGCGCCGCTTTTTCTTGCCGAAGTAATTGTCAAGATTCTCAATCCATTCTCGGAATAACGTGCTCGTCATCCATGCCTTCTTATTGTTTCGGTAAGTCACTGGCAGCTTTTTGACGTTTTGAAAACAACGAGGCTTGGCTGACTTTCCTATAGCCAAAATGGGGAGTTTCTCAGATCCATCCATGTTTGTGCCAATCATCAGAGTCAAACGTTGCTTGCTATTTTTCCCTCCATGGCATGGATCACCTTTGTAGGTAAAAGTTTTACTTGGAAGCAGTTGAAAGAAAAGGGCCGTTTCGTCTGCGTTGAAAACATCGCATGGATCAAAGCCAGCCAGGATCGGAGGCAATTTCTTCTGCCAGTCATCAATAGCAGCTTGTGGAGTATCGTTTGATTCTGCACTGACGATTCGAAAAGTCATATCATGCCGGGCCTTGAATCTGTCAAACCACCCGTCACTGCACTTGAAGTCAGTTTGTCCGAGTTGTGCAGCTAATTGATTGGCCTTCTCCTTGAGCAGCGGTCCCGTTACCGGTGCACCCAAAGATCATGCTTGTATATAAGCCATGTCATTAGCGCCTGTTCAACATCTTCATAGATTCCTTTCCGCATTTTCTTCGTTTTATCACTGAAACAGCTCGTTTTGTACTTTTCCCGTTGCGACCATATCGTGTTTATTGTTGCTCTCGACAAGCCGTAGCATCGGGCTAGCTCCGCTTGAGTCTTCGACTTTTTTTCTATCTGCTCACAGATGGACCTTTTCATTTCAAAAGAGAGTGATTGACGCTTGCGAGACATGCTTGAACGCTGAGATATAAAAGTTTGCTCTGATATCAACATGGCGAATCTCTCGATAATTTCAAATTTTCTGGCGAGAATTTCATTGGTTGGTTGTACTTCTAACACTTCTACAAAGAAATATTGCTGAGAAAATCTACTACTGTCAGGAACTATGAGATAAGTACAAGCGGACTTGTACGTTAAATTTCCATCGGAGTGAAATTTGTGTCCGTTATATCCAATTGTACGTTATAGCCCTGTACGCTATAACCAGGGTGTTTTAATATGGGTCAGATAGGAAATTTTGTCGGGAATATTTTATGTGTCCGTTATAACCGAGTGTACGTTATATCCGGTGTACGTTATAACGGGATTATACTGTATTACTGCAGAAGTAAGCTTATATGATTTTAGATTTTGCATTATATATTCAGTCAACGTTTGCACTTGAATAAGAGTGGGCGAAAGACATTGTGCAAGAATTGGTTTTTAATTTTATCAAAATAAATCTAGTGGCTTTTTTTATTTATTGACAATTATGATGATTAATTTTATCATGATTGTGCAATTAATTGTGTGCAAATAAATTATAGCCGGAAGATGATGGTCGCTTGTCCCGCATTTCCTTGAAAAACAGAGGAAATGCTATCTAAACAAGGAATTCTCTCATCATATGAATGTCAAATTTTATTGGCTTGTACAGTATTAATGCAAAATCATGTTAAAATTCATGATCTAATATTACAGGCGATAAATATCCGAAGATGGTCAAAAATCAAAAATGTATCAAAAACTGTGTCTCTGTCCAGATGCAGAGCATTGCATGCATTCAAATTATAATGACAATGTGAAATTTAAAATGTATGATGTTTTTTTTAAATTTTAGTCTAATTTTAGTTTCTATTTATGTCTTCAATTTATAATTTAGCCTCGATAGCCTCTAGATTTTAGGCAACAAGCATGAAGAAACTTTTATTTTGGATTAGTAGTGCCTCATGTCAATGAAAGAAATTTTATATTTTACGAACTATACAGAATTATATATTGTTCATATTCAATGTAGGCCCTATATGTCTACATGTCGAAGCATCTTCTCTACGGTGACTCAACTCAAATTCAATAGGTATGCATTTCGATACCTCTGATGAGCAATTTCATCATATTAGATATTGATATTCTAATACAGTGATTTCTCTTTTGAGCGTTGTATATGTATGCCTACGTGTATGTAATTTTTGTGATCTAATTAAAATTTTGCTGTTTCTTGCTTCAGGTACGTCGTGCTTACAAGAGGTCAATGGAATATCGAAGAAGGAATTTATCCGCGTCTGCTTTTGTCTCAAGTGGAACGTGTATGGAAACAGAAATACTTAGATAATTTGCGAAAATACAATTATCCACAGATGATTCAAATGTTTTCGTTATCTTCATAATTGGGTAAATGATTGAAACTAGTTTTAAGTATGGTAATGGGATGTCTGTCATGATGTCAAGTGACTCATTAGGACGTCTCGTAGGAGCACTTTGAAGACGTACGTGGGATGTCCCGGCGGGATGTCATACTGACGTCCTGTGATGCTTCCGCTGTGACGTCTTTTTTACTGTCAAATAAGATGCACGTGGGCCATCCTGGAATGACGTCGTCATGACATCCCGCTGACGTCACATGTTTACTGGGGTTCCAGGACAAGCAAAAAAATAAATAAATAAGGTACCCCAAAAATGCAAAAAAATGAATATATGACCGATTCAGGACAACTAAAGAGAAAAAATGAATATTTGACCGGTCCAGGACAACCAAAAAATAAAAAAATAAGGTACCAAAAAAAAGAGTTTTATAAATAAAATAATTTAAGGATAAAATCAAAAAAACAGTTTTAAGTTCGTTGGGATTTTTTCATATAGGGCGGACCGGGGCTAGTTGTTACACGGGGCAAGTTGTTACAGTGGGCCTACAGTGAAAACTACAAAGCGAAATCTGACGCGTAACTAGCAAAAGATGAACCTTTATTGACGCATTATTTTCCCCATGAAAGAAGTTCAATTTATAATATTATGTGAACTACAGATAAAAAAATCGTTTTTTCCGTCCTTCGAGTAATTTTTCAAGTTTTTGCATAATTTGTTACTCTATGCGTCAAATGGGTCTCAGATTCACAGTTATCTGTTTGAGAGCACTTGTGTGTATGTTTTCGAGATTGTAAGTCTTTATGTTTCGGAAATTGCAGTCTTTTCAGCTGTAGAGTGATTTATCCAAAATCATTGCTCAAGGGGCATTTTGTTACAGCAGGGATGGGGCAAGTTGTTACAGTGTAACAACTTGCCCCACTCGCTACGTTATGAGCCAGTTTATGAGATATTCATGTTATCTCGAGAGGAAAACCACTTTCACTGTGAATGGCTAAAAGTGATGTCCTTAAGGGATGTCCGATCAGCTTGCTCCATCGGTATCATTCGATAACGTTTCATTGTCAAGTTGGCGATCAAGGCAAGAGGTGAGTAACATTTCGCTGTCACTTTTAAGATTATAAACAGATGTCAATGGACTTATAATTGAACAATTGCTTTTGTTGTAGCCGTTATAGTAAACATATTCGAGAGTGCTGTGCATAGCAACTTGCTGCAGATGAGAAAAAATACCATTCAGGCAGCAAACAACATAAATTGTCTACAAGTCAATAGCCTAAGTCGTTATAGCCCTGTCCATCAGGATGGATGACAGGACCCAATTTTATAATATTTTTGCAGCATTTTGTAACCACTGTCCGTAGCGTAGCTCACCTGAAAAGCCAGTTCTAGTTCTTTTGGGCAATCATGAATCACATGTGAACTACGATTGTATTGAGTTTTGTAGAGAACATGGCATTGTACTTGTGTCTTTTCCCGCACATTGTTCCCACAAACTCCAACCATTGGACCAAAGTGTCTACGCGGTCCGTTGAAGAAATATTATAATGCTTCATGTGATTCTTGGCAAAAGGCTCATCCTGGCAAAACAATGACGATCTATGATATACCAAAAATGTCCAGCGATGCTTGGTCACGAGCTTTGTCCCCATTGAATATTCTAAGTGGCTTTCGAGTGTCTGGAATTTTCCCTTTTAATCGACATATATTCACTGACGACGAATTTTTACTTGGTTACACAACCGATGGGCCTTTGAATCCACCGGTTCTCGTTGAGCATGAGGAAGATAGCCAAATTGCTCATCTGTCTTTCGATAGGCCATGTCATGATGATAATCTTTTACCGCAGCGCTTTAAAACGGATCAGTCTCTAAGTGACATGCAGGGACATCTCGGCAGAGCATTGATCATCCAAATGAGTCAAGCCCAGGTCTGGGCATGACTGCAGTTCTGCAGGTGTCTCCAGAAATGATTCGCCCGTTCTCCAAGGCTCTGCCAAGGAAAAGTAGACCTAATGGCAGAAGACGAAGAACCGAAATTTTGACTAGTTCACCGATAAGGAAGAAGCTGTTTGAAGAAAAGAAGCAAAAGGGAGAAAATATGCCTGCGAAAAAGGCACGTATCACGAAGAAGCAGCGCGCTGAAAGCAAGGCAGTTACATCCGAAGAAAATGTCTGCTTGTTTTGTGGCGATACGTTTGAAAACTCTGTACCTGGTGAAAAGTGGGTTCAGTGTATTGAATGCGGTGATTGGGCCCACGCGGACTGCACCGAGAATGAAGGGCCTTTTGTATGTCATGTTTGCAACTTATAAACATATAGAAATCTTAGTGAGTGTGCGTCTGAGAATGTTTTGTACTATCCTCATATTTTTTTGGTCATATTTCTCATGCTACCGGGTTTGGTATATTAGAATGAAACATTTGATGACGATATAATTTTTAACGTCGTTTGTAACAACTTGCCCCGCTTGCTGTAACAATATGCCCCGTATATGGGGCAATTTGTTACAAATTTTTACTTGTAATTAAATGTTTGCCACAGGAATAGTATTTAATTTTTCTTCATTCTACTGCATGAACATTATGTCTCACGATCTAAACATGTTCCAGCAAAGAAATTAGGCGAAAAGGACAAATACTTCGGTCGCAATCTCAAAAAAATCAAAAATTGTAACAACTAGCCCCGGTCTCCCCTACTGAGAATGAGTATAGGAAATATTTCATACACTGAAAAAGAGTTTTATAAATAAAAATAATTTTAAGGATAAAATCAAAAAACAGTTTTAAGCTCGTTGGGATTTTTTCATATACTGAAAAGAGGTTTCAAAAATTTCACGTGGTCGAAAATTTAAGTTGTCTCAAAATAGCACGTGGTCGAAAATTTAAGTTGTCTCAAAATTTCACGTAGTCCAAAAATTTACGTAGTCGTTTCACACAGACCAAAAAATATCAAAATATTTATCAAAAAATGGAAACCTCAAAAGTGGAAGAAACTTCGAGAATGGAAGAAACTTCGACGGGGACGACGACGACGACGAGAATATATCCTTCGTTATCACAATTAAAAACAAGTGAAATGGGCATTGAAAAAATGAATAAAGAAAAGCACAAAGACAGAGTTAGGTATATGAAAGATAAGGAATCACAATTATTATTAAGATTAGAGCATTATGATGAATTAAGAAGACGCAATTATTACTTAGACATTCTTCGTTATTGTACTCTCACCATTGTTTAAAGTACTAATTGTGTGAACTAGAAGATCATTGTAACTCATAAACACAAAATTATTCAATGAACCCGTGCACTGGCTGATGAATGAAGAGAGAGAGATTTATTGTTCTAGCAACGGAAAACATCTAACAGCTTTCCCCTAAAATTATCGCGGAATCTCTTGTCATTTCAATTTACGCATCGGTAAAGTTTTGACAGTTCAATTTACGCGTCGGTAAAATTTTAACAGTTCAATTTACCCCTACGTAAATTATTTTCAGAATCAGTTTTCAAAGTCTGTTTTGCAAATAGATTTATAAAACTCACATGCATTCACAAAATTCATTTAACGTTTCCTCTCTACGCATGTATTGATTAAAAGTACCTCCTATTGTGTATTCAAGGATTGTCAACACATAAGGGTAGCAATAAAAAGCAATTCTTCCTGTGAACTCAGAACACATAAGTTCATTTAAGAGTATTTCCTGTCAGTGACGGTTGTACCAAAACGCTCTCGTCATATATTTCTCATAATCAGACAAGAGTTTTCCGCTACTCAATCAAAGATTATCAGAGAAAATTTGCCAAATTTCTTCTGTGAGATCGCAAATTTGTTTATATCTTCAGAAAAACACGGTGATTATTTCGAATTTGTTAGAAAAGAGACTGCGAAATGCAGTCATTTGTTTGATCCAGACTTCATCGAAGCATCACGGATAGAAAGAAAGAATTTCAAGAAAAAGCAAAATGAAGATAGAAGACAACAACAGTTGCCGGTGAGGATGAACAAATTACGAGAGGAATTAATGGAGACCATTGTTGAAAGGTTTGAATTTTCAGATTCTTTGGAGAATTTTATAGAGCCAAATGGTGGAGAGGATAATACAATTGTAAACTTACGCAAATTCTTGTTGCATGAAAAAAGAAACAATTCACTCAGTGTTATGTGTAAAATTTTTATCGGCAAACATATCAACCATCTGCTGTCTCTTTGTGGTAATGACAAAACATATTTTTATAGTCTTTTGAAGAAAAATCAGATCAATTATTCACGCGCCGAAGTTTCATTTGCTATGAAATTAGGAAAATTAGCCGACAAATTTCCTAAATTTTGTAGTGTCTGTTCCTTTTAGACTTTTAAAACGCATGTTGGAAGATTGTCTACAAAGGGATGGAGAAATTTGGTGCGGCAACTAGAGATTTATTGTGCAAAGCAATTGTGTGACATTCAAAATGATTCCATTCTTCAGTAATGGGCAAAAGACCGTTCCAGGCCACCATAAAATTCAAAAAATAGTATCTTTAAAAACGACATAAATTCATGAATTTAGACCCTTTTTCAGGTTCTTAAGACCTAAATACATGGATTTATGTCGTTTTTAAAAAGTACCATTTTTCAAAAATGGTACTTTTTGAATGGACTAAATTCATGAATTTGAACCCTTTTTCAGGTTATGAAGACCTAAATTCACAAATTTGGACGTTTTTAAAATACCCAATTTTCAAATTTTTCAAAATCTCAAAATTTGAGAATTACAATCGGGCGAAGCCCTAGAACCTTCGGTTCGATTTTCACCCTCGCTTAAATCATGACCGTTCCAGGACACCGAAAAAATCATAAAAGTTAAGAATCTCAAAATTTGAGAATTACAATTTTCACCGCTTAAATCATGACCGTTCCAGGACACCGAAAATCATAAAAGTTAAGAATTTCAAATTTGAGAATTTCAAATTCATGAATTTTATCCATCTTTCAGGTTTTTAAAATATATCATGTGACTAAAAATATTTCTTTAAAAATGGAAGAAACAAAAGTGGAAGAAACAAAAATGGAAGGAACTTCAGAAATGGATGAAACAAAAATGGAAGGAACTTCAGAAATGGAAGAAACAAAAGTGGAAGGAACCGCAAGAATATATCCTTCGTTATCTCAATTAAACTTTTACGGAGCAGCGTGACTTCTTTCTTTCTTTCTCTCTCTCTCTCTCTCTCTCTCGATCCTGTCTGTTACAGGAATATTGTATTCACAATGACATACATTCTTTAAAACAATTGCTTGTCTTCAATGAGAATAATTCCCATATGCTTTTAATAGAATGACCTTGAACGCAAATGGAAAAATACACCAACTATCGAACCATGTCGACAGCCATATCGACAAACTTTCTGACATCGGCGCGACAGTTGGTGTATTTTTCCATTCAAAGCAATGTCGCATGAATGATTGGTATGGAAACCAAAATGAAGAGAAATGCTCATTCATTTCTCTTCTCTCTCATATGTCTATTGTGTTTAGATTGTATTTGTTCTTTTGTTCTCATAGTGTGAATGAGATTTCACAACTCGCATTATGCGCTATTGTCTGTGATTTCCTTCACCCCTATCAGCTGAAACAATTTTAGCAGCTGCTACACGCTAATTCTTTTGAGAAATGTCTGAAATAGATTTTATTCCATTTAAAATGAGAAACATTACAGACATTCTAAAAATATACGGCAAACAAAATCACATTAAATTTCGATTTAAATGAGATTGCTAAGCAATTGGGAATAAAGAATTTTCACATATTGATGAGTAATGAATTACTATTGATAAAAGATGTACGAAACACCAACTCTATTGCTACAATGCAACAATGTAACGTTTAAATTTAGATTAAATTAAATCATTTCAAAATTGAATAAGTAGTAAGGAAAGACATCATTAGAGATCAGTTTTAAATCAATACCCCCCCCAAGTAGTGAGGAAAGTCATCATTATAAAAATGTTTTAAATCAATACCCCCTTCTGACTAAGTAGTAAGGAAAGACATCATTAGAGAACATTTTTAAATCAATACCCCCCCTCTGACTTCTAGGGGTCCCTTAAGAAATTTTTTTATTATAAAATGAGCAACATAAATGAGTTTTTTAAATTATATGGAACACAGACAACAACGAATTTCGATTTAAATAAGATTGCTAATCGATTAGGAATAAAGAATTTTCACATATTGATGAGGGATGAATTACAATTCCTAAAAAATAGGCCAACAATAACTGTAAATTTCATAACAAATCTTCATACGTCAAATGAAAAAGGTGTACATTGGTCAGCAGGCGTTAAAAATCATCAGCAGAACTATTATTTTGACCGCCCGGAGGCTGAGAACTATTGGTTCGACTCATACGGTTTGCCCCCTACAAATGAAGTAAAAGAATTACTTGGAACGGGAACATACAATACGTTTCAAATTAAAACACCAGGCACTACTTATTGTGGACAATTATGTCTTTATGTTTTATTTAAATTACAGGAAGGAGTACCATTTCTAGATATTATGTTAGAGTTAAACAATCTATAACTCAAGCGAAGCTAGCTAAAGCGCCACCTAGAGGTTAAAGCTCTGTTTTCTGTAATTCATTTTGATAAAAACGGCCTCTGATATCCTCATTATCTAAATCTTTAATTTCATAAGTAATCGGATAACTTTGATTTATTTTAGAAACTTCAAATATTTCTTTAGTCCAATAGCCAACAAAGCCTTTTTCAAATTTATTCTTATATTTAAATATTCTAACTCTATCTCCAATTTTAAATTTCGGCTTAAGTTTCTGCAAATTCGGATTACTCTCATTCAAATTATTATTCTCGAATATTTTCTTTCGTACTAGATCAGGGTCGTCAGAAGCATTCTTTGGAGTTTCTTCAATACCAGAATGAACTTTATTATTGTACTCTTCCACAATTCCTGGTAATATCTTCAACCATTTCTGATTTCTTTGCTCAGTAAATTTCTTGAATAATTTATTTTCTAACGTCCGATTGAATCTTTCTATCACTACGGCCTTCCCTGCATTTTCAGTTGAATAAACTGAGCCTTGGCGATGACTTTCGTCTGTTTCAAATAGTGGCTGAACGTTTCTGTTATAAAATTCCGATCCTTTATCAACAAACAATTTCCTTGGCTTTCTCTTACTTTCTTTAAAGATTTCTTCAAACGCATATTTAACTGATAGACCACTTTTATTTTTTAAAGGTTTTACCCAAGCGTATCGTGTATATAAATCTATAACTGTCAATGCGTATTTGTAGTCCCTTTCATTCGGCGTATGAATAAGATCAGCACTCCAAATATCATCTTTATTAAATACTTTTACTTTTAATAAATATTTAGGCCTTCTGTATTCTTTATGAATTTCAGACGCGTAGGTTCGAGCGTTGCTCTCAGAGTTATTAGTTCGAGCGTTGCTCTCAGAGTTATTAGTTCGAGCGTTGCTCTCAGACAGCTTTGCTGTCGTTTCATTTAAACCCTGACCGAATAATATTTTAGCTTGTAAAGCTTTCTTAACAAACATTCTTTCAATTTTTTCTCTAAATGTAGGATTCTGAATACTATCTAATTCTTGAATCATCTTCTTATCAGCTGCATGTCGAGAACTTAGATCATGATTTCGATAAGCTAAATCATGCCTGTAAGCGGCGGCATCTACTCTATTTATTGGTTCTTCACCTGGTTTCGGATTATTATTCTCATCTAGTCTTATATCTAATCGAGTTCCTGGACCGGTATATGAATGACCAGGAAGATGTTTTTCTTTCGAATATTTACTCCAAATAAATCCAGGAAAGTTTTCTAATGTTTTTTGTATGTCACCACCGAAGTGGTATGGAACTTTGTTCTTGTCACCTCCAATATGCTGACAATTAAAGTTTTTATTTTTGTTTAATAGATAATTCAATAAATCTAAATTAGAAATTTTTAATTTAATTAAATTTTCGGAATTTGTAGAATTCATTTTAAAAGATAAAAAAAATTTAAAAGATAAAATAAAATAATTGTTTTACCGAAAAGAACCAAAGGTTCTGAGGTTATTACCTTATCATACTAGGACTTAGATATATTCCAGAACCATCTTTAGTTTCTTTAATTTCAATTAAATCATCAACATTGTGGAGAATATTTTTAAGAACTCGTTTTCCTTCATCAACTAATTTTAATTTACTAATAAAATTATCTACTACTCCTTCACCCCTAGCAACTTTCTCTAACTCTCTGTTATGACGTTTTTGTTCTTCTAATGCTGCCTTCTCTGATTTATTTTTATTTACTGCTTGGACAATACCAGCTGTCCCACCTGCAACACTTCCTGCAGCTGCTATGCCACCTATTATTAGAGGACTTAATGGGAGAATTTCACCATTATTTTCTTCTTGTAATTGAATATTCTCTATCATTGGTTTACTTATGTAATACTTTTTTTTGTTAATCGTAATAGTTTTAGGGGTATTTTTGTCAACAATATTACGCAATTTTAATTCAACAGTTTTATTATTATTACCTTTCGCTTGCGACATTTTTAATAAAAAAATTTTAAATTAGGAATTTTTAATCTATTCTAGTTATTAAAAAAATTTCAAGTTACCAAAAAATTTAATCTATTCTAGTTATGAAAAAATTTTAATTAACTTATCCTAGCCATCTTCCCATTAAGAACTTCAATAGAATATTTTACATCTTCTAGCAATAAACCATAAGCCATCAATGAAGTTGTGGAATCTTTCTTTTCAATATTAATTGTTACATCACAACCAGTCTTGATAATATCTTCAGATTGTGCACTTAAATCGAAACAGAAAACAGGATATAAATGTCTCCAATCTCCAGGAGTTAATTGTGGTTCAACTCCAAATTCTATACAAAGATTTCGATAAGAATCATATCCTTCCATAAATTGATTATTGGTATCATCGAATCTTAATGGATCAATTGGATATCGAGTTTGATTTAATGAAACTTGTAAACTTCGAATTGTATTAATATGAAAAATATTATTGTTCTTATCAAAACTTGGAGAATTATTTCTTTGAAAAGTTAGTAATAAATATCTTGGAGTATTCGAAGTTCTAGTAAAATGCCAGTTAAATCTTTGTTCGGAAAAAGTTACTGAACTAGCAGTACGCTTTAGAAAATTTACTGGAATTGGTTTGTTAATATTTAATCTTTTTGCAATAGCTGTTTCAATCTCTAAACTAGGAGTAATATGCTTAATCCACCATTCAAGTCTA
This sequence comes from Prostheceraeus crozeri, assembly GCA_907163375.1. Lineage (NCBI taxonomy): Eukaryota > Metazoa > Platyhelminthes > Polycladida > Euryleptidae > Prostheceraeus > Prostheceraeus crozeri. The sequence goes on from CAJQUW010005287.1 coordinate 96,121, forward strand.
TCAATTTTTAAATATGCTTTTTTTCCAGTCTTACCAAAAAAGATTAATTCATTATTTGCTGTACGATGAATTATTAATTTAAATTTTAATTGATATGATATTTTATCATAATCTAAATATCCGAATAATGGAGACAATGACCAATTAACTGTCTGTTTACTTTTTTTTTTTTAATTCACGTCTTTCTTTATATGCATCATTATTTGTTTTATTTAAATGTTTTGCAATATTTTCTACATCTTTCGCAATTCCTGCGGCATCTGTTCCGGCGTGAGTTAAATCATCAACAATTATACCATCATTAGTATCAGGAAACCAACCTTCGATTTCATACTTTTTATTATTTTCACCAATTGTTACAAATCTAAGCATTGTATCAATTACACCTGGAGAATCACTTATTGTTTCTATATTTTGAGTTGCAACATCTAAACGCATTTGTGTAAATAATCTTGGAAAAAAATTATTCTCTAGTGCAATATTATCGGTTTCTGGTAATGGTGTTGTAAAATTGGCATCACTATACAAAGAATATTCACAGTGTAAAAATGAATCAGGTAGATATAAATAACTCTGCTGATTATCAACTTCAAAGATTAAATCTCCTCCAGTATTTACTCTACTGGAAGATCCGGGATTCATAGCAATTCTTATATAGTCATTCTTTTTTTGATTGTAACTGACGAACGGAGGATCGTCTAATCTAAATTTATTTTCGATAAGCGAAGACATTTTTATAAAAAATAATTTGACTTTTTGTTTTTTCTCACAGACAGAAAAAAATTTTACTAAAATAATTTTGCTAAAAAAATTTTACTAAAAAAATTTTACTAAAATATAATTTTAGAATTTTGCTACACCAGCTCCGCTACAGCTTTGCTGGTGAAACCGAAGGTTGCTACTCACGCCATTTCCTCTTATTTCTTCAATTGAACGAAGCGTAGGTTCTATGGCTCCGCCTGTTTTTTTATTATTTTTATTTTCATTATGTTTACTATTAGACGGAGCTCCGCTCCTCAAGGTTTCACCCCCCACAGCTATGTTAGCAATTTTGTTTTTTGTTTCCTCTGAAAGTTTTTTTAAATTTTTTAGTTCTTCAGAATCATTCCTAAGTTTACGAATAGCTTCTAGTTGTTTTAATTCGTTTTGAGACTTGACAGCATTTGATATTGCACTAGCTGTACTACCTATAGCAGCTGCTCCTTTTGCAGCAGATGTAATCAAATCTTTATTATTTTTAATTAAGTTAACGATACTTCCAATACCAGAGAAGATCCCAGCTCCTTCTTTTTGGACGGCACCTGCGGTGCCTAGGAACTTTTGTGTTCCGACAGTTTCTACACTATCATAATGGTACACAGGTTTCTGAGATGGTTCATGAGCAATTTTTTTATTTGAAGCAAATTGTTTAAGATTGTGTTTATAAATTATAGGCATTTTTTAGGATTAAATTTGACTTTTGGGAAAAATATCTACGTGTTAAGATTTACGTTTGTGAATGGACAACAACTTCGAGATAACTTTATTAATTGACTGTTGCACTTTATCTATTGCGTCAAGCAGCGTGTGATGTACTTTAATTTCTTTTCTATTAACTTGCATTTTCTCCTGATTCATCTTCAACGCCGATTTAAGTGCATTTAACTTAATTTTAAGAACATCTAATTGTCTTTTAACAGCATCTAACTGTTCCTTATTTTCTTTAGAGTTTTCTTGTAAATTTTTCTTTAATTCATTTTCTAAATTGATTTTAAGAGTTTTCATTTTATCAACTTTTTGATTAAGTGAGTTTACTTCATTTATTATTCTATTCATCTTTTTCATTTGTTGAGTAATTTTAGAACTTAATTCATCAACACTTTTTTGGAATGTAGTTTGTAACTGCTTTAATTTTTTTTAATTCTTTCAGGTAGTTTTTCTATTTCATCTTCTAATTGTTCTTTTAACATTTTTATCTGATGTTTATTTTTAATGACTGCAGATTTTAAATTTATAGAAAGTAATATTAAAATTTTTGATTGTTCAGAAATCTTTTTAAAAAGTTTTGCTATATCTGCTTCTAGCTCTCTATCCTTTTTATCAAGTTTTAATAATTTTTCGTTTAATGATTTGTCATTAAGTTTTAGCAACTTTAATTCATTCATCAGTGGAACCAAAACATCGTTTATATATTTTTCCTTTAAATCATTGATTTGTGTATCAACATATTGTTTATTTGTTAACTCTGTATTTTGTTGCGGAAGAATAGAAAGATGCAATGGTCCAGATAAAACGTCTCCAGTTTTCATGATATAATTTTCTATCTCTATTTCTAATTCACGATTATTCGGGATATATGCACCTCCACCAACATTTGGTAACATCATTTTTTAACAATAAAAAAATAAAATTTCTTCTAATAAAAAAAAAATAAAATTTTTTCTAATAAAAATAAACAAATAAAATTTTTTCTAATAAAAATAAAAAAAATGGAAAATCCAAATTTAAAAAAATTATATTCGCCCGCATCATCCTGTTCTTCTTATTCGACGAGATCAACGGGATTTGAAAATAAATGTTTTGATAATAATAATAATAATAATCCATGTATAGATGTTAATCTTTTGTTTGAATTACAAGCCGAAATATTTAGAGAACAGACTAAAGGTTTACCTTCTATAGAAACTAATTATTGTTTATTTCCGGGGGATCCATTTATTAAATTTATGGAGATTGTAAGTAAATATAATGATGTAGCTTATGTTGAATTAAATAAAGAAAATATGGTTATAATAGGTCATAATAATGTTTATGGATTTATTAGAGCAGTGTTACCAATTAGTAATACTGATTGGATAGAAACTAAAATTATTAATTATATCAATATTAAAGAATTAGTTAAAAAATTAAAATCTTTTTCGAAAGAAAAAATTAGATTATTTGTTGACGATCAAAATCAATATAACATTCACATAGAGAGTAAAAAACATAATGAAGAATTATTATGTCAAGTTTATTATAGAGACACAATTTATAAACAAGAAACATTAGAAATGCCGCAAAGATATGATGATGATACGTATATAGGATTATATTCCAACTTAAATATTAATTTATTAAAATCTTATATAAATGGTTTAGCTCAACAAGAGAAAATTTATATGTGGTCTACACCTTATACTATTAACAATGACCATAATCATATTCATAATAAACGAACTGAAGGTTCTAGGGCTTTGCCCGATATTAGAGAATCTTATGATAATAATGATGATTCTGTAACATCTGAAAAAGGTGTAAATGGTAAAAAAGATAAAAATATTAGTAATTATAAAAATTTATCTAAATTTCATTTTCTTACAATTGAAAATAATAATGATGGTATAGTTGAAGATACTGTTAGACAACTATGTGTCGGGTCTACAAAATTTAAATTAGGATTTACATCTAATCAATTTAAAATTTTATCATCTTTAACAAAAACTAAAAGTGATTCAGATTATGGTGGTGTTATTAAATTTTCCAAAAGAGATCAAAGACCAATATTTTTCTCTATTATATTATTATCAGATAAAAAATGTAATTTAGAGTTAGATATTCCAATAAGAGAATGGTATCCTATCATGGAAGGGCATCCTATACCAAAAAGTGTAATTTATGATGATGAAGAAACAATTTATGATGATGATGAAGAATCAATTGATGATGATGATGAAGAGTCAATAGTTAGTGAAAAAAAATTTAAATTATCTTTTGATAAAACATTATATGATGAAACTTAATATGATAAAACTTAATATGATAAAACTGAATATGATGAAACTTAATATGATAAAGAAAAAAATAACTAAAGAACGTGAAATATATAATAATATAAAATAACACTCAAGTCCTTGATATTAGAATGTTTATATCTAAAATTAAAACACAAATTTTTTCTTAAATTTTCTCTAAAAAAATAAAAAAAATGGAAAATACCAAGTTTTATTGTGTCTTATATAAAAAAAAGTTGCAAACAAAAAGAAGTTATCAATCTCATCTACAAAGTAAATTGCATTTACAAAATGTAGATCGAGTTGATGAAGGAAATATATTAAAATTAAATAGTTATAAAAACTATCTAGAAACATTGCCTACTGATATAAAAGTTAAAAAAATGTTTGATGATTATTCACATTCGGAATATAAAAAAGTTTTTAATAGTGAAGATGAGACCATACAAACCGAAGGTTCTAGGGCTTCGCCCGTACCAGATGGAAGATATTTATTTAGCGATACTGATGAATTTGATGAAGCTGAACGAAACGATGAAGCCTTACAAACCGAAGGTTCTAGGGCTTCGCCCGTAGCAAATATAAAATATTTATTTAATCAGTCTTTTCGCGGGACATCGGAGATGTCTTCCAGGGCTTCGCCCGTTGAATATAATGAAACCGATAAAACTTTTTCTGATATTCTAACCAACTTTTATAATATATTTAAGAAATCTTTCAAATGTTATATGAATGTAGAAGTACTTTATACAAAAAATGGACCTGATGGAATTCCTGAAGAAATAATACAAGGACATTTTACAAATTCACAAGAAATTCATAATGTAAATGATATACAACCCATATTTGAATCGATGATACTTAAATTAGAAAATTGTATAATTGAAGCCCAGTTACGTGAATCTGGTTGGAGATTTGTTAAAATACTATCTAAGAAAATAGTAATTGATAAATATAAAAATAATACTGGTGGTAGTTATGTTTCTTTACCTTTCAGTTCACCACAAATAATCAACATAAAAAATGAAGATGATTGTTGTTTTCTGTGGAGTATTATAGCACATTTACATCCTGCAGAATATCATAAAGAAAGACTAAGTCATTATAATAAAGAAGAATACATAAATGAATTTGATCTTTCTGATGGCTTAGATGAATTTCCATATGATTATAATAGGTTAATAAAGTTTCATAAAAAGAATAAAAATTTAATAGAAGTAAATGTTTTTGAATTAAATGTGAATTATGTTTCTATTGGTAAAATTATTCCACTTTACTCACATTCAAAAAAATTTTATTTGAATAATAAAAATTTATGTCAATCAGAAATAGTATATAATGATAGAGGAAATTACATGCATCATAATATTTTTTACCAAGGAAATATAATATGTACTGAAAAATTTGAACTTGTTAAAACACTATCACCAATAATGATTAATCATAATAATTATAAAGGACGTACTGATGATTATAATTACAAATATTCATCTTTATCTTCAGAATATCAACAAAAATTAGAAAATTTAAATAAAAGTTTACAAAAATGTAAAATACATTATCAACAAAGAACAAAAATGTTACTACAAGAATATCACCATAAATATCAATATAAGATAGAAACGATTCAAAAATTAAATGAAGAAAATAATAAAGAATTAAATAATGAAGAAAATAAAGAATCGGCCAAAGCCAGAGGAGCTTCGCTCCGATTAAATGAATGTTTAAAAAAATGTCTACAACAATATAAAGAACAATATGATAAAGAATATATTTATCAGCTACAAATATTAAATCAAAATTATCATCAAAATACATTTAATATTACAAAAGAAATTAATGAAACACATGAAATATATAAAGATGAATTTGTAAAATTAGAACAGTCAAAACAACCAGCACAAGCGAATATATTATATTATCAGGGTCATTTTATATTGTGTAAAGATGTTTCTATATTTACAAAAACTTCAGATAATAAAAACTTTCCTTGTCTTCAATGTATGACAAGTTTTAGAACTTTAGAAGAAATGAATAGACATTTGGAGAATTGTCAACAAAACGAAGCAGTTCAAAATACTTTTCCTAAAGATGATTATTTAGAATATAATAAATGGTATTTTAAAAATAAAGTACCCTTTACTATTTATTGTGATTTTGAAGCATATAATGTTAATATGACACAAAATCGAACGGAAAGTTCCAGGGCTTCACCCGATTATGAAAATTATAATTCTGAAAATGGTACGGGCCAAGCCCTAGAACCTTCGGTTTTTAATTATGAAAAAAGTGCACCTGGAAAAAGTTCAGCTGAACAAAGTAAAGAAAAATATTTATTTGAACAAAAACCATTATGTTGGGGAATGTACATTCATTCAAATTATCCTGAATTATTTAAATCAGAATATTTACAATACTATGGTGAAGATAGTTCAGAAATGTTTACAAAGAAAGTAGAAGAATTACAAGGACGTTTTTCACAATTGCTTGAAACAAATATTCCAATGATGCCATTAACAGAAAAAGAAAAATTAAATTTTATTAATGAAACAAAATGTTATTACTGTGGAAGAGAATTTACAAATAATTATAAAACTGGCAAAGGTAGATATCTTGATAGGCGAAGCGACGGCTCTGCCGTCAAGGTAAAAGATCATGATCATCTAAATGGATTATATAGAGGTGCAGCACATAATTCTTGTAATCTTAATGCTAATAAATTTAAATATAACTTTGTTCCTTTATATTTCTACAATGGTTCTAAATATGATTTCCATCTAGTAATGAAAGATTTATTTTCATCTGAAAAATTACAACAACAACAAATAAATGTACTATGTAAAACAGAAGAAGAATATTTTTCAATGCAATTAGGTTGTATTAGAATTTTAGATGCATTTAGATTTTTTACTCCTTATTCATTAGATGTTATGGGAAAAACTTTGAAATCTGAACAATGTAAAATATTAAATAAATATAATTTAAAACCTTTAAAAGGCATATTTCCGTATGAGTATATAGCCTGCGGCTCACAGTCGAAGACTGATATAACTGGAGATAAAACCTGTGGTTCACAGTCGAAGACTGATTTTAATTCTGTGAATAAAATTATGGAAGAAAAACAACTTCCTCCAATAAATAAATTTAAATCAACATTAAAACAATCAAAATTATCTGACGAAGACTATGCAGAAGCTGAAAAAAATTGGAGAGAGTTAAATTGTAAAACAATGTATGATTATACAATGAAATATCTTCAGATAGATGTATTAATACTAGCTGATCTTTTTGAAAACTTTCGTGATATGTGTTTAGAATATTACGGAATAGATCCATGTTATTGTTATTCTACACCAGGTTTAACATGGTTAGCAGGATTAAAACATACTGGTGTTCAAGCCGATGGCTCTAGGACAAAGTCCGTTAAACTTAAACATTATAAAGAAAATACATATGATAAATTATTATTTTTTGAATCTGGAATTAGAGGTGGAGTTTCATCAGTTTTAGGTAATAGATATGTTAAATGTTATAATAAGAAAGTAAATCCACAAGAATATGGAATAATGAAACCTTTATCTCCAGAAGAAAAAGAAAAAATATTAGAAATTTTTCGAACGAAACGAGAAGGAGTAGAACGTGAAAAAGCAATTGATGAATTCATGAGAGAAAACTATTTGTTATATTATGATTTTAATAGCTTATATTCTTCTTGCATGATACAAGAATTACCAACAGGTGAAATGTCATGGTGTAATATTCTTGATTATCAAAGAACATATGATGGTGAAAATAATTTTGGTTATGTATATGAAGTTGATTTAGTATACCCTGATTATATAAAAGACGCAACAAAATATTATCCTTTCTGTCCCGAAAACAAAATTCCTAATATAGAAGATTTTTCAGATTATCAAAAATCTTTAATTCCTAAAAAATACAGACCAACAAAAAAACTTATGTTAACACAAAGCAATAAAGGAAAGTATGTTGTTGAAGGAAGAATGCTAGATTGGTATTTAGATCATGGAATGATTCTCACCAAAATACATCGAAAACTAGAGTATAGAAAATCTAAATGGTTAAAAGATTATATAGAGTTCAATATTGAAAAACGTAAAATAGCTAAAAGAAATAAAGATGATTTTGGAAACGTGTTCTTCAAATTAATGAATAATGCATTTTATGGTAAGACTTTAGAAAATGTGCGTAATAGACAAAATATTGAAATAGTTTATGATAAAGATAGATTTCAAAATTTAACAAGGAAACCTACATATAAAAGAACTACTAGATTTAGTGATGAACTATGTGCTGTACATTTACGTCGAATCAGCGTAAAACATGATAAGTTTAATTTCATTGGTTTCACTATATTAGAATTAGCTAAACTATTTATGTATAGATTTATATATGATTATTTAGCACCTGCTTATGGCAAAAACTATAAATTACACTTTACAGATACCGATTCTGTTTTCTTAGAATTAACAATACCGTATAATTCTACACTTGATGAAGAAATAGATAAAATAAAAGATATCATTCATCCTTCTGATTTATGTAAAGTAAAAGATGAATTAGAAGGAAATGAAGATTTCATAACAGAAGCTATATTTTTAAAATCTAAATGTTACTGTTATGATACAACTAATAATATTAAAACACATAAAACATTAAAAGGAATTTCAAAGGCATCAGTGGCTAATCAAATAACATTTCAAGATTATAAAAATGCATTATTTAATAATGAAATAAAAACAGCATGTAATTATAGACTTAATTCAAAAAAACATAACACGTATTTAAAAGAAGAACATAAATTAGCATTAGATCCATTTGATGATAAAAGAAAACTTTTACCTGATGGACTAACTACTGAACCTTTTTCATTTTCTAATTTCTAAGATAGACAAATTTGATATATATATAAAATAAAAAAAATATTGTAACACTATATTTGTATATTTTTATCACTCCGCGAAAATATTTTCGATAACTCTTTCATGAATTTTTTTATCAATATTAATTGTAATGAAGCCATAATCTTTTGACCAAGCATTATTACACGATTGTTTAAATTCATCTTTATTTCTTACGCATAAATCTCTTAACAAATCACTTAAGTTTCTTGCATTTATTTCAAATAGTATAAATATATTTGCATTCTTTCTAATAACACTTCCGTCTAATGAATACATACTTTGTGTTAAATAAAATACACTACAGTTATTATGTCTACCTCTTGTGAAATAATTTCTCTGAACTGACTGATTTCTATCATTAACACAATCATCAAAAATTACACAATGTTTCATTGTTTTATCTAGTTTACTAGGATCTTGCATATTACCACTATCATCTATTAATTGTATCTTTATATGGTTATTTTTATTAGATTCTACTAACTGATTATTTTTTGCTGCTTCTTCACACCACGAACTTATTTCTTCTTCATCTTCAGATTTTTCATATTCTTTGAATAATGAAGCAATTGCTGTTTTTTTAAGATTATTTTCAAATCCATATTTTAAAAATTGATAGACGGGTTGTTCTGCCGTTGTTGTATAAATTATAAGATTGTTATAATCCAAAAAATTTGGAGTCGTTAAAATTTTAAATAATAGATACGTTTTTCCGCAACCTGATCTTCCACAAATAACTGACAAAACTTTATTAGATAAATTTGGATGATGATTAAATTTAAGTTTTTTTTTATTTAATGGTAGCACTTCACTCATTTTTTAATAAAAAAATTTATTTTTATTTTACTTTTGTTTTTAAAGAAGAAGAAGAAAATTAAACTTCTCTAGCTTCGCGTGGGAGTTTATACCTCCCGAACCAAAAGATCTATCATAATCTCTTCACCTCCAAAATTTATTTCTTGTCCTTTCTCATCAGTGATTCTAATGCCAATGTTGTTAATAGTTTTTCTTGTAATAGGAAAATATATTAATGTTTGTGGAATTACATTTAATCTATAACCAATGGGTACAGTAAAAGCTGGAAAACTGAATATTAAATTTGATAATTTACCATTTATATATCCTCCTTCAATAATGTCACAATGTACAACAATTGAATTTATTTCAGTTATTTTTGGAATCTTCTCACCTAAATGATAACCTTGACTATAGGTTTGTTTATTAAATCCTAATAGCTTTGACAATGATCTATCATGATTAAAATCAACTTGATGATTTTCGTCTAAAGTAAGAGAAAATTTATTAACTGCCGGTTCAACTGCAAAATGTAATTGTTTCTTATCTTTAAATGGTATACCTAAATGTCTCTTAATTTCATTTGATATTGTTTCAACTTCGTAAGAACCAGGAAGAAAAGTTAGTATTTTCCATGTTTTACCTTTATCAGTAGAATATCTAAATTGATCATTCACATCTTTGATAACGTTTTGAATAGTGTTAAATGTAGAGAAACTAGTCAATGCAATTTGATAATTTTTATTTTGTTCCAAATGTAGAATGGGTTCTAAATTACAAGTGTGTGATGAAGTAGTTGTTATAATTTTTAACGTCGTACTAAATTTTGATGAACCCAAAATCTCTATCAAATTTTCTAAATGATTATTAATTTTGTCTAAATCTGCTGAACACATTTTTAAACTAAAAAAATTAAATAAATATTTTTTTATGAAATATTTTTTTTTATAAAAAATTAAAAACAACAACATATTTCAGCTACGGGCGAAGCCCTGGAGGACATCAGAGATGTCCGGTTATACTTTTATAATCCTCTTCATTTAGAATCTTCTTTTCTAACAGTCTTTTCAATATAGCATGAATTTCATTGAAACTAGAATTATGTCCTTCTTTTATTGCAGATATTAAAATATTTAATCTATTTAGTAATTCTTGTGGATCATCTGGTAAAAATACAGTTGTTTCAATTTTCTGTTTTTCAGATAAACCTTTCCCTACTTTAACTCCCGTTGATAATAAATTTTCTAATTGTTTATAACGTCTAAGAGATTTTACTGCACCAACTCTGTCTAACATAGCTTTATATTTTATGAGATCTTCTACAGCATAATTATTTAAATCTGCTCCTCTTAAAAGATTAACAAAATTTCTATCTAAATTAAAAGGAGATTTATCTGGTGAAAAAATTATACCTCGAAAAGGTTGTGGAAATATTTCTTTTTGTCCGAGATAAAATCTAGGTATTGTTTTTCCATCTATAAATGAAATAGAATGTTCAAATTGCATAGATTTTGGTAATTTCTTATTAATGTTTGATTCTAGTAATCCATAGTCATCTAATATAGTTTTGTGCTCTGGATCTGTTATATCAATTCGTTTATCATTATTTGTACTTTCTTTTTCAAGAGTTTTAAATGGTTTCATAGTTTTTTCAAAATCAGTTTTTATTTGCTCGGTTTGCTGCATTTTTTCAAACATATCAGATTGAATACCAGCTTTTATCATTCTATGTTGAAGATGATTTTCTTTCATAATATTTCTTTGTTTTATTAACTCTTCTAATTGTTTTATTCTTTTAAAATTATCAGCTCTAATTTTATCCATTTTTAAAATATAATATTTGAATTTTGTGGTAACATTGGAATACAACAAAAACATTTTACTTAACAAATTATTTTTTTATTGCTTTGTTGTTTGACATCTTTTCGTTTAAAGTTTTCTCGTTTTAAGTTTTGTCGAATAAAGTTTTGTTTAATAAAGTTTTGTTTAATAAAGTTTTGCTTAAATTTTCGCTTAAAGTTTTTAGCTCTTCTAAAAAAAATTTGTCATTTTCTTCATTAGAAATTTTAGCATCACTAGAAATTTTGCCATCCTTTTTATTTTTATCATCAACTTTTTCTGTCTGTGATTGAAATGATATTTGATTTACTTCATTAGCTATTTGATCAAATTTTTCAATCTCATCTAACGTAATAACATTATCATCACATACTCTTTGAAAGTAGTAATGTAGTTTATCATAGACTTCTTTAATATGTAAATGCTTAGTTTTTAATGATTTTCGTTTCTTAGTTATTAAAGATTTATCTAACATTGTAACAAGTGAAGTTGCAAAAACACCCGTACCTGTTAAAGCTGTAGCAACTACTGGAATTACTAAAACACCTGAAGATATAACAATTGTTAAAGCACCTAAACTTATTGTTAAGAATATGCCAATTCCTTGTGTTACATTCTTAACTTTAGTCCATCTCTTTCTTAATTTTTTATAATGCTCTAATCTTAATAATAATTGAGATTCCTTATCTTTCATATACCTTACTCTATCTTTGTGTTTTTCTTTATTCATTTTTTCAATGTTAATCTTTTCAATGTCCATTAAAGTAGAACTACGTTCATATGATAATGAAGGATATATTCTTGCAGTTTCATCCATTTCTGAAGTTCCTTCCACTTTTGTTTCTTCCATTTTTAAAGAAATATTTTTAGTCACATGATATATTTTAAAAACCTGAAAAATGGATTTAAAAGACGTTTTTAAAAATACTAATTTTCGGTGTCCTAGAACGGTCATGATTTAAGCGGTGAAAATTGTAATTCTCAAATTTTGAGATTCTTAACTTTTATGATTTTTTCGGTGTCCTGGAACGGTCATGATTTAAGCGAGGGTGAAAATCGAACCGAAGGTTCTAGGGCTTCGCCCGATTGTAATTCTCAAATTTTGAGATTTTGAAAAATTTGAAAATTGGGTATTTTTAAAAACGTCCAAATTTGTGAATTTAGGTCTTCATAACCTGAAAAAGGGTTCAAATTCATGAATTTAGTCCATTCAAAAAGTACCATTTTTGAAAAATGGTACTTTTTAAAAACGACATAAATCCATGTATTTAGGTCTTAAAAACCTGAAAAAGGGTCTAAATTCATGAATTTATGTCGTTTTTAAAGATACTATTTTTTGAATTTTATGGTGGCCTGGAACGGTCTTTTGCCCATTACTTTCTTCTCCCAAACAATGGTGCGTCATTCAGCTACAATACCGCGCTGACATATGCAATGGAATTTTGGATGTGAAACTCCGCTATTGTTGCTGCGATACGCCCGCACGACACTTCATTTTCAATGTTAAGAGCTATTTCATTATAATTTTCCTAAACAATGGTGCGCCATTCAGTTACAATACCGTGCTTCAACCAATTAGATCGCGTCCACGCCGTGGACAAAATGTTGTGTGACAGCGTAACTTTGTATCGGTTATTTGATCGGGAGATGTAGATTCCTCTTCTGTCAAACTTTATGAACAGTATATGTTAAAACATTATTTTATTTTCTGTTATAAAATTGCTTGTTTTTAAATTTAAAGAACAAAATGTGTTAAATATATTATTTTTGTAAAAAAATGAATAACAAAAAAGAAGCAATGAAAAACTTAAACATTGAAGACTCCGAGCTTAGGTCGCCGACCTTCGGTTGCTTCTTAAAACAATACGGTAAACAAACCACGACAAATTTCGATTTAAATAAGATCGAAAATCAATTGGGAATAAAGAATTTTCAGATATTGATGAGAAATGAATTACTGTTGATAAAAGATGTACCTGAAGTGAATTTTGTAACAAATCTTCACACGTCAGATCAAAAAGGAGTACATTGGTCTGCGGGGCAAAGAAATAAAAACGGTTCTAATTATTATTTTGACTCATATGGACTTCCACCTACAAATGAAGTAAGAGAATTACTTGGCAATGGAACATACAATACGTTTCAAATTCAAACACCAGGAACTACTTATTGTGGTCAATTATGTATATATGTTTTGTATAAATTACAAAAAGGAGTACCATTTCTAGATATTATGTTAGAATTTAATAAGGGAATTGAATAAGGGAATTTATTTCTCGAAACGTTAGTTCCAATTACTATCATTAAAGTTCAAGCGAAGCTAGCTAAAGCGCCACCAAAAGATTAAAGCTCGGTTATTTGTAATTCGTTTTGATAAAATCTGGCAGTGATTTTATCATCATCTAAATCTCTAATTTCATAAGTAATCGGATAAGTTTGATTTATTTTACAAACTTCAAATATCTCTTTAGTCCAATAGCCAACAAAGCCTTTTTCAAATTTATTCTTAAACTTAAATATTCGTACCCCATCTCCAATTTTAAATTTCGGCTTACGTTTCTGTAAATTCGGATTACTCTCATTCGAATAATTATTTTCGAATATTTTCTTTCGTATCAAATCAGGATCATCCGAAGCATTCTTTGGAGTTTCTTCAATACCTAAATGAACTTTATTATTGCACTGATCTACAATTCCTGGTAATATTTTTAACCATTTCTGATTACCTTGTTCTGTAAATTTCCTGAATATTTTATTTTTTAAAGTTCTATTGAACCTCTCTATTACTACAGCTTTGCCAGCATTTTCTGTGGAATAAACAGTTTGAAATAGTGGTTTAACATTTCCATTGTAAAACTCAGATCCTTTATTAACAAACAATTTCTTTGGCTTTCTATTACTTTCTTTAAAGATTTCTTCAAACGCATATTTAACTGACAGACCACTTTTGTTTTTTAAAGGCTTTGCCCAAGCGTATCGTGTATATCAATCTATAACGGTCAATGCGTATTTATAATCTTTTTCATTCGGCATATTGATTAGATCAGCACTCCAAATATCATCTTTATTAAATACTTTACTTTCAATAGATATTTAGGCTTTCTATATTCCTTGTGAATTTCGGAGGCATAAGTTCCACTATGCCGATCTAGGTCTTTCGACATTTCGGACGCGTAGGTTTCAGAGTTATGAGTTTTGTCTAAACCCTGACCGAACAGTATTTTTGCTTGTAATGCTTTCTTTACGAACATTCTTTCAATTCTTTCTCTAAAGGAAGGATTTTGAATATTATCCAATTCTTCTATCATTTTCTTATCAGCTTCATATCAAGAACTTAGGTCATGATTTCGATAAGCTAAATCGTGTCTATAAGCTGCTGCATCAACTCTGTTTATTGGTTCTTCACCTGGCTTTGGACTATTATTCTCATCTAGTCTTATATCTAATCGAGTGCCTGGACCGGTATATGAATGACCAGGAACATGTTTCTCTTTTCAATATTTACTCCAAATAAATCCAGGAAGGTTTACTAATGTTTTTTGTATGTCACCTCCGGTGTGCAGCCGACCGGTGTGCGACCGATGGCCAGAATGTACGTTTAATAGATAATTCAATAAATCTAAATTAGCAATTTTTGATTTAATTTAATTTTCGGAATTTGTAGAATACATTTTAAAGATAAAAAAATATTTATAACATTATAACAATATATTTATAACATTATAACAATATATTTATAACATTATAACAATATATCTATCACAAAATATATTTACCTAATCATACTAGGACTTAGATATATTCCAGAACCAACTTTAGTTTCTTTTATTTGCATCAAGTCATCAACATTGTGGAGAATATTTTTAAGAACTCGTTTTCCTTCATCAACTAAATTTAATTTACTAATAAAATTATCTACTACTCCTTGCCCTCTAGCAACTTTCTCTAACTCTCTATTATGACGTTTTTGTTCTTCTAATGCTGCTTTCTCTGATTAATTTTTATTTACTGCCTGGACAATACCAGCTGTCCCACCTGCAACACTTCCTGCAGCTGCTATGCCACCTATTATTAGAGGACTTAATGGGAGAATTTCACCATTATTTTCTTCTTGTAATTGAATATTCTCTATCATTGGTTTACTTATGTAATATTTCTTTTTATCAATAGTAATAGTTTTAGGTGTATTTTTGTCAACAATGTTACGTAGTTTTAATTTAACAGTTTTATTATTACTTTTCGCTTGAGTAATGGGCAAAAGACCGTTCCAGGACACCATAAAATTCAAAAAAATAGTATCTTTAAAAACGACATAAATTCATGAATTTGAACTCTTTTTCAGGTTTTTAAGACCTAAATACATGAATTTAATCCATTCAAAAAGTACCATTTTTTCAAAAAATGGTATTTTTAAAAACGACATAAATACATGAATTTAATCCATTCAAAAAGTACCATTTTTTCAAAAAATGGTATTTTTAAAAACGACATAAATTCATGAATTTGAACCCTTTTTCAGGTTATGAAGAAAAACCCGTTTTTAAAATACCCAATTTTTCAAATTTTTCAAAATCTCAAAATTTGAGAATTACAATTTTACACTCGCCCTTAAAATCATGACCGTTCCAGGACACCAAAAAAATCAGAAAAGTTAAGAATCTCAAATTTGTGATTGTGACGTTTTACTTTGAAAATCATGACCGTTCCAGGTGTTTTAGTAATTCCAGTAGTTGCTACTGCTTTGCACTCAGATGATCACTCAATTGTAGAGAACATCTGCTTCTCGCATTTATGAATAAAAGGCATTTCAGTGTAAAGAGCTGTGACCTCCAACTCAAACATTTGAAAGGAAACAATGTATGAAAGAACAAACAGCTGCTACTACTCTGTGAAACAATGAGATTTTAATTGTACGTTAGGAAAGTTGTTTTAATTCTTGTCAGTGCGTCAGCACACCCGTATGACGTTAAGATATCTGCCAGCTGTACTGTTTTCATTTATCTCTCTCGTCTGTCATTGTATCGTGTGCTGCGCTGTGATCAGTCATGACACAAGAAGTTATCGAAGAGCAGTCAAACATTATTGCTACGTTTCCGGAGTTATTTACAGAAATTTCAAAACGATATATTTCCAATGATAAGAAGGAAGAATATAACACTTTCATCATTGAACAAATGGAGAAATTTCCTATTATTTTTGACCCTACATTTTTTGATAAGGAAAGAAAACGGAGAAGAAAACCAAAACGCTTACTCGTGAAAGAAAAGAAAGAAAGAGAAAGGGGCGGAAAGATTGACGACCTTCATCATCAATTATCGACGTCTTTATCTACCCGATATGAATTTGTGGATTCCTTAGAAGACTTTGTTGAGCCTTCAGGAGATACTGCTGAAGCCATTGCAAATTTAAATACTCTTTATGTGATGGAGAAGAAAAATAACGTTATTAACATAATGATGAAAATCTACCTGGGAAAACACGCGAATTATTTACTGGAACTGTGTGAAAAGGATAAGGCATACTTTCAACATTTATTGCAAACTAATAACATTTCTTATTCAAGGACTGAAATTGCATTTGCAATTAAATTAGGTAAGATGGCATCTATTTTTCCAAAGATTTGTAGACTAAATGTACCCTTACGTTTTTGAAATCGAATTTATCATTGTTAGAAGATTGTCTTCGGAAATATGAAAGCTTTTGGAAAGAAGCTTAAAAGTAGTAGTAGCTGATTTTATTTTCTTTTACTGGAGAACGAAAATTCCTTGTCCACGGTGTGGACATTTTGTTAATGCAATTTGTAATATTATAGTTAATAACCGATTGTTTTAAGAAAGTTGAATAGTAGTAGCTGATTTTATTTTCTTTTACTGGAGAACGAAAATTCCTTGTCCACGGTGTGGACATTTTGTTAATGCAATTTGTAATATTATAGTTAATAACCGATTGTTTTAAGAAAGTTGAATAGTAGTAGCTGATTTTATTTTCTTTTACTGGAGAACGAAAATTCCTTGTCCACGGTGTGGACATCAATATTTGTAGACTTGTGTGGTTGCATTTTTGTAAATATACATATTGAAATATCCATGTGTTGTTTTTAATTTCGCATTTACGGGAATATAATAGAAACATTTTGTCTTCTATGAAAATGAGCAACATAAATGAGTTTTTTAAATTATACGGCAAACAAACAACTGCGAATTTCGATTTAAATAGAATTTCAGAAGATTGTATTCAAAATATTTATTCAAAATATTTCTTTAAAAATGAATAAAACAAAAGTGGAAGAAACCTCAACGGGGACAGCGACGGCAACGGCGACGACGAAAATGGAAGAAACCGCAGGAATATATCCTTCGTTATCATATGAACGTAGTTCTACTTTAATGGACATTGAAAAAATGAACAAAGAAAAACACAAAGATAGAGTTAGGTATATGAAAGATAAAGAATCTCAATTCTTATTAAGATTAAAGCATTATAAAAAATTAAGAAAGAGATGGACTAATGTTAAGAATGTAACACAAGGAATTGGCATATTCTTAACAATAAGTTTGGGTGCTTTAACAATTGTTATATCTTCAGGTGTTTTATTAATTCCAGTAGTTGCTACAGCTTTAACAGGTACGGGTGTTTTTGCAACTTCACTTGTTACAATGTTAGATAAATCTTTAATAACTAAGAAACGAAAATCATTAAAAACTAAGCATTTACATATTAAAGAAGTCTATGATAAACTACATTACTACTTTCAAAGAGTATGTGATGATAATGTTATTACGTTAGATGAGATTGAAAAATTTGATCAAATAGCTAATGAAGTAAATCAAATATCATTTCAATTACAGTCAGAAAAAGTTGATGATAAGAATAAACAGGATGGCAAAATTTCTAGTGATGGTAAAATTTCTAATGAAGAAAATGACAAATTTTTTTAGAAGAGCTAAAAACTTTAAGCGAAAATTTAAGCAAAACTTTATTAAACAAAACTTTATTCGACAAAACTTAAAACGAGAAAACTTTAAACGAAAAGATGTCAGACAACAAAGCAATAAAAAAATAATTTGTTCAGTAAAATGTTTTTGTTGTATTCCAATGTTACCACAAAATTCAAATATTATATTTTAAAAATGGATAAAATTAGAGCTGATAATTTTAAAAGAATAAAACAATTAGAAGAGGTAATAAAACAAAGAAATATTATGAAAGAAAATCATCTTCAACATAGAATGATAAAAGCTGGTATTCAATCTGATATGTTTGAAAAAATGCAGCAAACCGAGCAAGTAAAAACTGATTTTGAAAAAACTATGAAACCATTTAAAATTCTTGAAAAATAACTTACAAATAATGATAAACAAATTGATATAACAGATCCAGAGCACAAAACTATATTAGATGACTATGGATTACTAGAATCAAACATTAATAAGAAATTACCAAAATCTATGCAATTTGAACATTCTATTTCATTTATAGATGGAAAAACAATACCTAGATTTTATCTCGGACAAAAAGAAATATTTCCACAACCTTTTCGAGGTATAATTTTTTCACCAGATAAATCTCCTTTTAATTTAGATAGAAATTTTGTTGATCTTTTAAGAGGAGCAGATTTAAATAATTATGCTGTAGAAGATCTCATAAAATATAAAGCTATGTTAGATAGAGTTGGTGCAGTAAAATCTCTTAGACGTTATAAACAATTAGAAAATTTATTATCAACGGGAGTTAAAGTAGGAAAAGGTTTTAAAACAGAAACAACTGTATTTTTACCAGATGATCCACAAGAATTACTAAATAGATTAAATATTTTAATATCGGCAATAAAAGAAGGACATAATTCTAGTTTCAATGAAATTCATGCTATATTGAAAAGACTGCTGGAAAAGAAGATTCTAAATGAAGAGGATTATAAAAGTATAACGAACCGAATGTTCTAGGGCTTCGCCCGTAGCTGAAATATGTTGTTGTTTTTAATTTTTTTATAAAAAATGTTTATTTAAAATTTTAATTAGAAAATGTGTTCAGCAGATTTAGAAATCTAATTCTCGAATGCATGATCGAAGCAGATCATTTAGAAAATCTAACAGAGATTTTGGGTTCATCAAAATTTAGTACGACGTTAAAAATTATAACAACTACTTCATCACACACTTGTAATTTAGAACCCATTCTACATTTAGAACAGAATAAAAATTATCAAATTGCATTGACTAGTTTCTCTACATTTAACACTATTCAAAACGTTATCAAATATGTGAATGATCAATTTAGATATTCCACTGATAAAGGCAAAACATGGAAAATACAAACTTTTCTTCCTGGTTCCTACGAAGTTGAATCAATATCAAATGAAATTAAGAGACATTTAGGCATACCATTTAAAGATAAGAAATAATTACATTTTGCAGTTTTTCTCTTACTTTAGACGAAAATCATCAAGTTGATTTAATCATGATAGATCATTGTCAAAGCTATTAGGATTTAATAAACAAACCTATAGTCAAGGTTATCATTTAGGTGAGAAGATTCCAAAAATAACTGAAATAAATTCAAGTGTTGTACATTGTGACATTATTGAAGGAGGATATATAAATGGTAAATTGTCAAATTTAATATTCAGTTTTCCAGCTTTTACTGTACCCATTTGTTATAGATTAAATGTAATTCCACAAACATTAATATATTCTCCTATTACAAGAAAAACTATTAACAACATTGGCATTAGAATCACTGATGAGAAAGGACAAGAAATAAATTTTGGAGGTGAAGAGATTATGATAGATCTTTTGGTTCGGGAGGTATAAACTCCCACGCGAAGCTAGAGAAGTTTAATTTTCTTCTTCTTCTTTAAAAATAAAAATAAAATAAAAATAATTTTTTTATTAAAAAATGAGTGAAGTACCCCAATTAAATAAAAAGAAACTTAAATTTAATCATCATCCAAATTTATCTAATAAAGTTTTGTCAGTTATTTGTGGTAGATCAGGATGTGGAAAAACATATTTATTATTTAAAATTTTAACGACTCCAAATTTTTTGGATTATAACAATTTTATAATTTATACAACAACAGCAGAACAACCCGTCTATCAATTTTTAAAATATGGATTTGAAAATAATCTTAAAAAACAGCAATTGCTTCATTATTCAAAGAATATGAAAAATCTGAAGATGAAGAAGAAATAAGTTCGTGGTGTGAAGAAGCAGCAAAAAATAATCAGTTAGTAGAATCTAATAAAAATAACCATATAAAGATACAATTAATAGATGATAGTGGTAATATGCAAGATCCTAGTAAACTAGATAAAACAATGAAACATTGTGTAATTTTTGATGATTGTGTTAATGATAGAAATCAGTCAGTTCAGAGAAATTATTTCACAAGAGGTAGACATAATAACTGTAGTGTTTTTTATTTAACACAAAGTATGTATTCATTAGACGGAAGTGTTATTAGAAAGAATGCAAATATATTTATACTATTTGAAATAAATGCAAAAAACTTAAGTGATTTGTTAAGAGATTTATGTGTAAGAAATAAAGATGAATTTAAACAATCGTGTAACAATGCTTGGTCAAAAGATTATGGCTTCATTACAATTAATATTGATAAAAAAATTCATGATAGAGTTATCGAACAATTGTTCTCTGACTACTCTTCGCCTCGAGGGGCTTCGCCCCGACTGAAAGTCGATAGAACATTTGTTTACCGAGTGATGAAAAAATATACAAATATAGTGTTATAATATTTTATTATTTTCTATTTTATGTATATATCAAATTTGTCTATCTTAGAAATTAGAAAATTAAAAAGGTGAAGTAGTTATTCCATCAGGTAAAATTTTTCTTTTATCATCAAATGGATCTAATGCTAATTTATGTTCTTCTTTTAAATACATTTTATGTTTCTTTGAATTAAGTCTATAATTACATGCTGTTTTTATTTCATTATTAAATAATACATTTTTATAATCTTGAAATGTTATTTGGTTAGCCACTGATGCCTTTGAAATTCCTTTTAATGTTTTATGTGTTTTAATATTATTAGTTGTGTTATAACAATAACATTTAGATTTTAAAGATATAGCTTCTGTTATGAAATCTTCATTTCCTTCTAATTCATCTTTTACTTTACATAAATCAGAAGGATGAATGATATCTTTTGTTTTATTAATTTCTTCATCAAGTGTAGAATTATATGGTATTATTAATTCTAAGAAAGCGCTATCAGTATCTATAAAGTGTAATTTATAGTTTTTGCCATAAGCAGGTGCTAAATAATCATATATAAATAGTTTAGCTAATTCTAATATAGTGAATCCTATAAAATTAAACTTATCATGTTTTACGCTGATTCGACGTAAATGTACAGCACATAGTTCATCACTAAATCTAGTAGTTCTTTTATATGTAGGTTTCCTTGTTAAATTTTGAAACCTATCTTTATCATAAACTATTTCAATATTTTGTCTATTACGCACATTTTCTAAAGTCTTACCATAAAATGCATTATTCATTAATTTGAAGAACACGTTTCCAAAATCATCTTTATTTCTTTTAGCTATTTTACGTTTTTCAATATTGAACTCTATATAATATTTTAACCACCTAGATTTTTGATAAAATTGTTTTCGATGTATTTTGGTGAGAATCATTCCATGTTCTAAATACCAATCTAGCATTCTTCCTTCAACAACATACTTTCCTTTATTGCTTTGTGTTAACATAAGTTTTTTTGTTGGTCTGTATTTCTTAGGAATTAAAGATTTTTGATAATCTGAAAAATCTTCTATATTGGGAATTTTGTTTTCGGGACAGAAAGGAAATATTTTGTTTTATCTTTTATTTCATCAGGATATACTAAATCAACTTCATATATATAACCATGATTATAATTTCCATCATATGTTTTTTGATAATCAAGAATATTACACCATGACATTTCACCTGTTGGTAATTCTTGTATCATGCAAGAAGAATATAAGCTATTAGAATCATAATATAACAAATAGTTTTCTCTCATGAATTCATCAATTGCACTTTCACGTTCTACTCCTTCTCGTTTCGTTCGAAAAATTTCTAATATTTTTTCTTTTTCTTCTGGAGATAAAGGTTTCATTATTCCATAATCATCAGGATTTACTTTTTTTTATTGTAACACTGTACATAACGATTACCTAAAACTGATGAAACTCCACCTCTAATTCCAGATTCAAAAAATAATAATTTATCATATGTATTTTCTATATAATGTTTAAGTTTAACACCAGTATGTTTCAATCCTGCTAACCATGTTAAACCTGGTGTAGAATAACAATAACATGGATCTATTCCGTAATATTCTAAACACATGTCACGAAAGTTTTCAAAAAGATCAGTAAGGATTAATACATCTATCTGAAGATATTTCATTGTATAATCATACATTGTTTTACAATTTAACTCTCTCCAATTTTTTTCAGCTTCTGCATAGTCTTCTTCAGATAATTGTGATTGTTTTAATGTTGATTTAAATTTATTTATTGGAGGAAGTTGTTTTTCTTCCATAATTTTATTCACAGAATTAAAATCAGTCTTCGACTGTGAACCACAGGTTTCATCTCCAGTTATGTACTCATACGGAAATATGCCTTTTAAAGGTTTTAAATTATATTTATTTAATATTTTACATTGTTCAGATTTCAAAGTTTTCCCCATAACATCTAATGAATAAGGAGTAAAAATTCTAAATGCATCTAAAATTCAAATACAACCTAATTGCATTGAAAAATATTCTTCTTATGTTTTACATAGTACATTTATTTGTTGTTGTTGTAATTTTTCAGATGAAAATAAATCTTTCATTACTAGATGGAAATCATATTTAGAACCATTGTAGAAATATAAAGGAACAAAGTTATATTTAAATTTATTAGCATTAAGATTACAAGAATTATGTGCTGCACCTCTATATAATCCATTTAGATGATCATGATCTTTTACTTTGACGGCAGAGCCGTCGCTTCGCTTGTCAAGATATCTACCTTTGCCATTTTTATAATTTTTTGTAAATTCTTTTCCACAGTAATAACAATTTGTTTCATTAATAAAATTTAATTTTTCTTTTTCTCTTAATGGCATCATTGGTATATTTGTTTCAAGCAATTGTGAAAAACCGTCCTTGTAATTCTTCTACTTTCTTTGTAAACATTTTTGAACTATCTTCACCATAGTATTGATAATATTCTGATTTAAATAATTCAGGATAATTTGAATGAATGTACATTCCCCAACATAATGGTTTTTGTTCAAATAAATATTTTTCTTTACTTTGTTCAGATGCACTTTTTTCATATTTACAAACCGAAGGTTCTAATTGGTCCGTACCATTATCAGAATCGGGCGAAGCACTAGAAGACATCTCCGATGTCCCGTGCTTTTGTGTCATATTAACATTATATGCTTCGAAATCACAATATATTGTAAAGGGTACTTTATTTTTCAAATAATGTCTATTATATATTAAATAATCATCTTTTGGAAATGTGTTTCTGACTGCTTCATTTTGTTGACAATTCTCCAAATGTCTATTCATTTCTTATTTAGTTCTAAAACTTGTCATACATTGAAGACAAGGAAAATTTGTATTATCTGAAGTTTTTGTAAATATCGAAACATCTTTACACAATATAAAATGACCCTGATAATATAATATATTCGCTTGTGCTGGTTGTTTTGTTTGTTTTAATTTTTCAAATTTATCTTGATATATTTCATGTGTTTCATCAATTTGTCTTTGTAAATCTTTTTCAGACTGTTGATAATTTTGATTTAATATTTGTAGCTGTTGTTCATATTCTTTATCATATTGTTCTTTATATTGTTGTTGACATTTTTTTAAACATTCATTTAATTCTTTATTTTCTTCATTATTTAATTCTTTATTGTCTTTATTGTCTTTATTTAATTCTTGAATCGTTTCTATCCTATTTTGATATTTATGGTGATATTCTTGTAGTAACATTTTTGTTTGTTGTTGATAATCTGTTTTACATTTTTGTAAAATTTCATTTAAAGTTCGTAAGTTTTGTTGATATTCTAAAGATAAAGATGAATATTTGTAATTATAATCATCATTACGTCCTTTATAATTATTATGATTAATCATTATTGGTGATAGTGTTTTAACAATTTGAAATTTTTCAGTACATATTATATTTCCTTGGTAAAAAATATTATGATGCATGTAATTTCCTCTATCATTATATACTATTTCTGATTGACATAAATTTTTATTATTCAAATAAAATTTTTTTGAATCTGAGTAAAGTGGAGTAATTTTACCAATAGAAACATAATTCACATTTAATTCAAAAACATTTACTTCTATTAAATTTTTATTCTTTTTATGAAACTTTTTTGACCTATTATAATCATATGGAAATTCATCTAAGCCATCCGAAAGATCAAATTCATTTATGTATTCTTCTTTATTATAATGACTTAGTCTTTCTTTATGATATTCTGCAGGATGTAAATGTGCTATAATACTCCACAGAAAACAATAATCATCTTCATTTTTTATGTTCATTATTTGTGGTGAACTGAAAGGTAAAGGAACATAACTACCACCAGTATTATTTTTATATTTATCAATTACTATTTTCTTAGATAGTATTTTAACAAATCTCCAACCAGATTCACGTAACTGGGCTTCAATTATACAATTTTCTAATTTAAGTATCATCGATTCAAATATGGGTTGTATATCATTTACATTATGAATTTCTTGTGAATTTGTAAAATGTCCTTGTATTATTTCTTCAGGAATTCCATCAGGTCCATTTTTTGTATAAAGTACTTCTACATTCATATAACATTTGAAAGATTTCTTAAATATTTTGAAAAAGTTGGATAGAATATCAGAAAAAGTTTTATCGGTTTCATTATGTTTAACGGGCGAAGCCCTGGAACCTTCGGTTCGTACAGTCTGATTAAATAAATATTTTATATCTGTTACCGCTTCATCAAATTCATCTATTTCGTTAAATTCATCAGTATCGCTAAATAAATATCTTCCATCTGGTACGGGCGAAGCCCTAGAACCTTCGGTTTGTATGGTCTCATCTTCACTATTAAAAACTTTTTTATATTCTGAATGTGAATAATCATCAAACATTTTTTTAACTTTTATATCAGTAGGCAATGTTTCTAGATAGTTTTTATAACTATTTAATTTTAATATATTTCCTTCATCAACTCGATTTACATTTTGTAAATGCAATTTACTTTGTAGATGAGATTGATAACTTCTTTTTGTTTGCAACTTTTTTTTACATAAGTTACAATAAAACTTGGTATTTTCCATTTTTTTTATTTTTTAAAGAAAAAAATTGTGTTTTAATTTTAGATATAAACATTCCAATATCAAGGTCTTGAGAGTTATTATATATTATTATATATTTCCGGTTCTTAAGCTATTTTATTTTTTTTATCATATTAAGTTTTATCATATAACGTTTTATCAAAAGATAATTTAAATTTATTTTCACTAACTATTGATTCTTCATCATCATCATCAATTGTTTCTTCAACATCATAAATTACACTTTTTGGGATTGGATACCATTCTCTTATTGGAATATCTAATTCTAAATTACATTTTTTATCTGATAATAATATAATAGAGAAAAATATTGGTCTTTGATCTCTTTTGGAAAATTTAATAACACCACCATAATCTGAATCACTTTTAGTTTTTATTAAAGATGATAAAATTTTAAATTGATTAGATGTAAATCCTAATTTAAATTTTGTAGACCCGACACATAGTTGTCTAACAGTGTCTTCAACTATACTATCATTATCATTTTCAATTGTAAGAAAATGAAATTTAGATCAATTTTGATTATATGTAGTATTAATATCATGTACATCAGTATGAGATATAAATTTTTCTTCACTTAAATTTTTATAATTACTAATATTTTTGTAATCTTTTTACCATTTACACCTTTTTCCGATGTTTCAGAATCATCGTCTATGTTATCATCATTATTATTATAAGATTCTTTAAGATCGGGCAAAGCCCTAGAACCTTCGGTTCGTTTATTATTATAAGATTCTTTAAAATTTTTGTGATTATGATTATGGTCATTGTTAATAGTATAAGGTGTAGTCTACGTATAAGGTGTTGTCCACATATAAATTTTTTCTTGTTGAGCTAAACCATTTATATAAGATTTTAATAAATTAATATTTAAATTTGAATATAATCCTATATAAGTATCATCATCATATCTTTGGGGCATTTCTAATGTTTCTTGTTTATAAATTGTATCTCTGTAATAAACTTGACATAATAATTCTTCATTATGTTTTTTACTTTCTATATGAATATTATATTGGTTTTGTTCATCAACAAATAATCTTATTTTTTCTCTCGAAAATGATTTTACTTTTTTAACTAATTCTTTAATATTGATATAATTGATAATTTTATTTTCTATCCACTCAGTATTACTAATCGGCAAAACTGCTCTAATAAAACCATAAACGTTATTATGACCTATTATAACCATATTTTCTTTATTCAATTCTACATACGCAACATCATTATATTTACTTACAATCTCCATAAATTTAATAAATGGATCTCCTGGAAAAATACAATAATTAGTTTCAATAGAAGGTAAACCTTTAGTCTGTTCTCTAAATATTTCTGCTTGTAATTCGAATAAAATATTTACATCTATAAATGGATTATTATTATTATTATCAAAACATTTATTATCAAATCCCGTTGATCCCGTCGAATAAGAAGAACAGGATGATACCGGCGAATATAATTTTTTTAAATTTGGATTTTCCATTTTTTATTTTTATTAGAAAAAATTTTATTTTATTTTTATTAGAAGAAATTTTATTTTTTTATTGTTAAAAAATGATGTTACCAAATGTTGGTGGAGGTGCATATATCCCGAATAATCGTGAATCAGAAATAGAAATAGAAAATTATATCATGAAAACTGGAGACGTTTTACCTGGTCCATTGCATCTTTCTATTCTTCCGCAACAAAATACAGAGTTAACAAATAAACAATATGTTGATACACAAATCAATGACTTAAAAGAAAAATATATAAACGATGTTTTGGTTTCGCTGATGAATGAATTAAAGTTGCTTAAACTTAATGACAAATCATTAAACGAAAAATTATTAAAACTTGATAAAAAGGATAGAGAGCTAGAAGCAGATATAGCAAAACTTTTTAAAAAGATTTCTGAACAATCAAAAATTTTAATATTACTTTCTATAAATTTAAAATCTGCAGTAATTAAAAATAAACATCAGATAAAAATGTTAAAAGAACAATTAGAAGATAAAATAGAAAAACTACCTGAAAGAATTTAAAAAAATTTAAAGCAGTTACAAACTACATTCCAAAAAAGTGTTGATGAATTAAGTTCTAAAATTACTCAACAAATGAAAAAGATGAATAGAATAATAAATGAAGTAAACTCGCTTAATCAAAAAGTTGATAAAATGAAAACTCTTAAAATCAATTTAGAAAATGAATTAAAGAAAAATTTACAAGAAAACTCTAAAGAAAATAAAGAACAGTTAGATTCTGTTAAAAGACAATTAGATGTTCTTAAAATTAAGTTAAATGCTCTTAAAACGGCGTTGAAGATTAATCAGCAGAATATGCAAGTTAATAGAAAAGAAATTAAAGTACATCACACGCTGCTTGACGCAATAGATAAAGTGCAACAGTCAATTAATAAAGTTATCTCGAAGTTGTTGTCCATTCACAAACGTAAATCTTGATCGACGAAGTCTTGGGTTTCTAACCTATCGGAGCGAAGCTCCTCTGGCTTCAGCCGATCGGACCAAAGGTCCTGAGGTTATTACCTTATCATAAACGTAAATCTTAGCGCAAATATTAACGTAAATATTTTTTCCCAAAAGTCAAATTTAATCCTAAAAAATGCCTATAATTAATAAACACAATCTTAAACATTTTGCTTCAAATAAAAAAATTGCTCATGAACCATCTATGAAATCTGTTTACCATTATGACAGTGTAGAAACAATCGGAACACAAAAGTTCCTAGGCACCGCAGGTGCCGTTCAAAAAGAAGGGGCTGGCATCTTTTCTGGTATTGGAAGTGTCGTTAACTTAATTAAAAGTAATAAAGATTTGATTACATCTGCTGCAAAAGGAGCAGCTGCTATAGGTAGTACAGCTAGTGCAATATCAAATGCTGTTAAATCTCAAAACGAATTAAAACAACTAGAAGCTATTCGTAAACTTAGGAATGATTCTGAAGAACTAAAAAATTTAAAAAAACTTTCAGAGGAAACAAAAAACAAAATTGCTAAAACATAGCTGTGGGGGAAACCTTGAGGAGCGGAGCTCCGTCAGATAGTAAACATAAGAAGAAAACAGGCGTAGCCATAAAACGTTCAATTGAAGAAATAAGAGGTAATGGTGTTAACAGCAACCTTCGGTCTAACCAGCAAAGCTGTAGCGGAGCTGGTCTAGCAAATTTCTAAAATTATATTTTAGTAAAATTTTTTTAGTAAATTATTTTTAGTAAAATTCTAAAATTATATTTTAGTAAAAATTTTTCCTGTCTGTGAGAAAAACAAAAATTCAAATTATTTTTTATAAAAATGTCTTCGCTAATCGAAAATAAATTTAGATTAGACGATCCTCCGTTCGTCAGTTATAATCAAAAAAAGAATGACTATATAAGAATTGCTATGAATCCCGGATCTTCCAGTAGAGTAAATACTGGAGGTGATTTAATTTTTGAAGTTGATAATCAACAAAGTTATTTATATTTACCTGATTCCTTTTTACACTGTGAATATTCTTTATATAGTGATGCCAATTTTACAACACCATTACCAGATACCGATAATATTGCATTAGAGAATAATTTCTTTCCAAGATTATTTGCACAAATGCGTTTAGATGTTGCAACTCAAAATATAGAAACAATAAGTGATTCTCCAGGTGTAATTTATACAATGCTTAGATTTGTAACAATTGGTGAAAATAATAGAAAGTATGAAATCGAAGGTTGGTTTCCTGATACTAATGATGGTATAATTATAGATGATTTAACTCACGCTGGAACAGATGCAGCAGGAATTGCGAAAGATGTAGAAAATATTGCAAATCATTTAAATAAAACAAACAATTGTGCATATAAAGAAAGACGTGAATTTAACAAGAAAAGTAAACAGACAGTAAATTGGTCATTGCCTCCATTATTCGGATATTTAGATTATGATAAAATATCATATCAATTAAAATTTAAATTAATAATTCATCGTACAGCAAATAATGAATTAATCTTTTTTGGTAGGACTGGAAAAAAAAGCATATTTAAAAATTGATAGACTTGAATGGTGGATTAAGCATATTACTCCTAGTTTAGAGATTGAAACAGCTATTGCAAAAAGATTAAATACTAACAAACCAATTCCAGTAAATTTTCTAAAGCGAACTGCTAGTTCAGTAACTTTTTCCGAACAAAGATTTAACTGGCATTTTACTAGAACTGCGAATACTCCAAGATATTTATTACTAACATTTCAAAGAAATAATTCTCCAAGTTTTGATAAGAACAACAATCTTTTTCATATTAATACAATTCGAAGTTTACAAGTTTCATTAAATCAAACCCGATATGCAATTGATCCATTAAGATTCGATGATACCAATAATCAATTTATGGAAGGATATGATTCTTATCGAAATCTTTGTATAGAATTTGGAGTTGAACCACAATTAACTCCTGGAGATTGGAGACATTTATATCCTGTTTTCTGTTTCGATTTAAGTGCACAATCTGAAGATATTATCAAGACTGGTTGTGATGTAACAATTAATATTGAAAAGAAAGATTCCACAACTTCATTGATGGCTTATGGTTTATTGCTAGAAGATGTAAAATATTCTATTGAAATTCTTAATGGAAAGATGGCTAGGATTAATTAATTTTTTTCATAACTTAAAATTTTCATAACTAGAATAGATTAAAATTTTTGATAACTTAAAATTTTTTTATTAAAAATGTCGCAAGCGAAAAGTAATAATAATAAAACTGTTCAATTAAAACTACGTAACATTGTTGACAAAAATACACCTAAAACTATTACGATTAACAAAAAAAGTATTACATAAGTAAACCAATGATAGAGAATATTCAATTACAAGAAGAAAAGAATGGCGGGATTCTCCCATTAATTCCCCTAATAATAGGTGGCATAGCAGCTGCAGGAAGTGTTGCAGGCGGGACAGCTGGTATTGTCCAAGCAGTAAATAAAAATAAATCAGAGAAGGCAGCATTAGAAGAACAAAAACGTCATAATAGAGAGTTAGAGAAAGTTGCTAGGGGTGACGGAATAGTAGATAATTTTATTAGTAAATTAAAATTAGGTTTGTGTTGTGTTGTTGTTTTGTTGTGTTGTTTGTTGTTGTGTTGTGTGTTTGTTTGTTGTGTTGTTTTGTTGTTTGTTTGTGTTTGTTTGTGTTTTGTTTGTGTTTGTGTTTGTTGTTTTGTTGTTTGTGTTTTTTGTGTTTGTGTTGTTTTGTGTTGTTGTTGTTTGTTTTGTGTTGTTGTGTTGTTTGTTTGTTTGTGTTTTGTTTGTTGTTTTGTTGTGTTGTTGTTTGTTGTTGTGTGTTTTTGTTGTTGTTGTTTGTTGTTTTGTTTGTGTGTTGTTGTGTTGTTTTGTTGTTGTTTGTGTTGTGTTTTTTGTTTGTGTTGTTGTGTTGTGTTTTGTTGTGTTTTGTTGTTTGTTGTGTTTGTGTTGTTGTTGTTTTGTTGTTTGTGTTGTTGTGTTTTGTTGTTTTTGTTGTGTTTGTTTGTTGTGTTTTGTGTTGTTTTTGTTGTTTGTTGTTGTGTTTTTGTGTTGTTTGTTGTTTTGTTGTGTTTGTTGTTGTGTGTTTGTGTTGTTTGTTTGTTTTGTTTGTGTGTTTGTTTGTGTTTGTTGTTTTTTGTTGTTGTGTTTTGTTTGTTTTGTTGTGTTTGTTTTTTGTGTTGTGTTTTTTGTGTTGTGTTTTGTGTGTTTTGTTGTTGTTTGTGTTTGTTGTTTTGTTTGTTTTGTTTGTTTTTGTGTTGTGTTTTGTTTGTGTTGTGTTTGTTGTTTTGTGTTTTTGTTGTTTTGTTGTTTGTTGTTGTGTGTTTGTTGTTTGTTGTTTTGTTGTTTGTGTTTGTGTGTTTGTTGTGTTTTGTTGTTTGTTTGTGTGTTTTGTTTGTTGTTGTGTTGTGTTGTTTTTGTGTTTTGTGTTGTTGTGTTTGTTTGTGTTGTTTTTGTTTGTTGTTGTTGTGTTTGTGTTTGTGTGTTTGTGTGTTGTTGTTTGTGTTGTTTGTGTTTTGTTGTTTTTGTTGTGTTTGTGTTGTTGTTTTGTGTTGTTGTTGTTTTGTTTGTTGTTTGTGTTGTTTGTTGTTTGTTTGTGTTTTTTGTTTGTTGTTTGTTTTGTGTTTGTTTGTGTGTTTGTGTTGTTGTTTTGTTTGTTGTGTTTTGTTGTTTTTGTGTTGTTTGTTTTTGTTGTTGTGTTGTTTTGTTGTTGTTTTGTGTTTTTGTTGTGTGTTTGTTGTTTTGTTGTTTGTTTGTGTTTGTGTTTTGTGTTTTGTTGTTTGTTTGTTTTGTTGTTTTGTGTTGTTTGTTGTTTGTGTTGTTTGTGTTTGTTGTTTTTGTTGTTGTGTGTTTGTTTGTTGTTTTGTTGTGTTTTTGTGTTTGTTGTTGTTTGTGTTTGTTTGTTGTTTGTTTTGTTTGTGTTGTTGTTTGTTGTTTTGTGTTGTTTGTTTTTGTTGTTGTTTTGTGTTTGTTTGTTGTGTTTTTTGTGTGTTGTTGTTTGTTGTTTGTTGTTGTTGTTTTGTTTGTTGTTGTTGTTTTGTGTTTGTTGTTGTTTGTTTTGTGTTTTTTGTGTTTGTTTGTTTGTTGTTGTGTTGTTTGTTTGTTTTGTGTGTTGTTGTGTTTTTGTGTTGTTTTGTTGTGTTTTGTTTTGTGTTTTTGTTGTTTGTTTTTGTGTTTTGTGTTTGTTGTTTGTTGTTGTTTTGTTGTTTGTTTGTGTGTTTTGTTTGTTGTTTTGTTGTTGTTTGTGTTTTTGTGTTTTTTGTTGTTTGTGTGTTGTTTTGTTTTTGTTGTTTTTTGTGTGTTGTGTTTGTGTTTTTGTTGTTGTTGTTGTGTTTGTTGTTTGTGTTGTTTGTGTGTTGTTTGTGTTTTGTGTTTGTTGTGTTTTGTTTGTTGTTTGTGTTGTGTTTGTTTGTTTGTGTTTGTTGTGTTTGTTTGTTGTTTGTTTTGTGTTGTTTTGTTGTTGGTGTTTTTGTGTTTGTGTTTTGTTGTGTTGTTTTGTTGTTTGTTGTTTTGTTTTGTTTTGTGTTTGTTGTGTGTTTGTGTTGTTTTTGTTGTTTTGTTGTGTTGTTGTTGTTTTGTTGTGTTGTTGTTTGTGTTTTTTGTGTTGTGTTTTGTTTTTGTGTTTTGTTGTGTTGTTTGTTTTGTTTGTGTTGTTGTTTGTTTTGTTGTTGTTGTTGTTTTGTGTGTTTGTTTGTTGTTTTTGTTGTTTGTGTGTTTGTTTTGTTGTTTGTGTTGTGTTTTTGTTTGTTTGTGTTTGTTTGTGTTTTTGTTGTTTTTGTTTGTTTTGTTTGTTGTTTTGTGTGTTGTTGTTTTTTGTTGTGTTTGTTGTTGTTTGTGTTTGTGTTTGTTGTGTTGTGTTTTGTTTGTTTTTGTTGTTTTGTTTTGTTTGTTGTGTTGTTGTTTTGTTGTTTGTTTTGTGTTTTTGTGTGTTTGTTTTTTGTTTTGTTTGTTGTTGTTGTTTTGTTTGTTTTTGTTGTTGTTTGTTGTTTGTTTGTTGTGTTTTTTGTGTTTGTTGTTTTGTTTTGTGTGTTTGTTGTGTGTTTTGTTGTTGTTTGTTGTTGTGTTTGTTTTTGTTGTTGTTTGTGTTTTTGTTTGTGTTGTTGTGTTTTGTGTTGTTTGTTTTTGTTTTGTTGTTGTGTTTGTTGTTTGTTTTGTTGTTTTGTGTGTTGTTTGTTTGTTTTGTTTTTGTGTTGTGTTTGTTGTGTTGTTTTTGTTTTGTTGTGTTGTTTTTGTGTTTTGTTGTTTGTGGTTTGTTTGTTGTGTTTGTTGTTGTTTGTTTTTTGTGTTTGTTTTGTTGTTTTGTTGTTTTTGTGTGTTGTGTTTGTGTTGTTGTTTGTTTTGTGTTGTTTGTGTGTTTTGTTTGTTGTGTTTTGTTTTTGTTTGTTGTGTTTTGTTTGTGTTGTTTGTTTTGTTGTTTGTTTTGTGTTGTGTTTGTTGTGTTTGTTGTTGTTTGTTTTTTGTTTGTTGTTGTTTGTTGTGTTTTGTGTTGTTGTGTTGTTTTGTTGTTTGTGTTGTGTTTTTGTGTTGTTTTGTTGTTGTGTTTTGTTTGTTGTTGTTTGTGTTTTGTGTTGTTTTTGTGTTTGTTGTTTTGTTGTGTGTTGTTTTGTTTTGTTTTGTTTGTGTTTGTTTGTGTTTTTGTTTGTTTGTTGTTTTGTTGTGTTTGTTTGTGTGTTTTTTTGTTTGTTGTTTTTGTTTTGTTTTGTTGTGTTTGTTTGTTGTGTTTTTTGTTGTGTTGTGTTTTGTGTTGTGTTTTTTGTGTTGTTTTGTTTGTTTTGTGTTTTTGTTTTGTGTTGTTTTGTTTTGTGTTGTGTTTGTGTTTTGTTGTTTTGTTGTGTGTTTTGTTGTTTGTTGTTTGTTTGTTGTTGTTGTTTGTTTTGTTGTGTTTTGTTTGTTGGTTGTTGTGTTTTTTGTTTGTTTGTTTGTGTTGTTTTGTTGTTTGTTTGTGTTGTGTTTTTTTTGTGTTTTGTTGTGTTGTTGTTTTGTGTTGTTTTGTTGTTGTTTGTGTTTTGTTTGTTGTGTTGTGTTTTGTTTTGTTGTTTGTTTTGTTGTTGTTTTTTGTTTTTGTTTGTTGTTTGTTGTTTGTTTTGTTTTGTTTGTTTGTTTTGTTGTTGTTTGTTGTTGTTTTGTTGTGTTTGTGTTTTTTGTTGTTTGTTTGTTTTGTTGTTTGTTTTGTTTGTTGTTTTTGTTGTTGTTTTGTTTGTTGTTGTTTGTTTTGTGTTTGTTGTTTGTTGTTGTTTGTGTTTGTGTTTGTTTGTTTTGTTTGTGTTTTGTTGTTTTGTTTTGTGTGTTTTGTTTGTGTTGTTTTTGTGTTTTTGTGTTGTTGTTTTGTGTTGTTTTGTTGTTGTGTTTGTTTGTGTTGTGTGTGTTTGTGTTTTTTGTGTTTGTTGTTTTTTGTTTGTGTTTTGTGTTTGTTGTTGGTTTGTGTGTTTTGTTTGTTTGTGTTGTTTTGTTTTGTTGTTTTGTGTTTTTGTTGTGTTTGTTGTTTGTGTTTTTGTTGTGTTTTTGTGTTTTGTTGTGTTTTGTGTTGTTTGTGTTGTTTTGTTTGTTGTGTTTGTGTTGTTTTTGTGTTGTTGTTTTTTGTTGTTTGTGTTGTTTTTGTTTGTGTTGTTTTGTTGTTTGTTGTTGTGTTGTTTTGTTTTTGTTTGTTGTTTTGTGTTTGTTTTGTTGTGTTTTGTTGTTTGTTGTTTTTGTTTGTTGTTGTGTTTGTTGTTTTGTTGTTTGTTTGTTGTTTGTTGTTTGTTGTTTGTGTTGTTTTTGTTTGTTGTGTTTGTTTGTTGTTTTGTGTTGTTTGTTGTTTGTTGTTGTTGTTTTGTTTGTTTTGTGTGTTGTTTGTTGTTTTTGTTGTGTTTGTTTGTTTGTTTTTTGTTGTGTTTTGTTGTTGTTTTGTTGTTTGTGTTTTGTTTGTTTGTGTTTTGTGTTTGTTTTGTTGTTTGTTTTTGTGTTGTTTTTGTGTTGTTTGTGTTGTTTTGTGTTTGTTTGTTGTTGTGTTTGTTGTTTGTTGTTTTGTTGTTTGTTTGTTTGTTTTTGTTGTGTGTTGTTTTTGTGTTTTGTGTTTGTTTTGTTGTTTGTTGTTTGTTTGTGTTTGTTGTTGTTTTGTGTTTTTTGTTGTTTGTTGTGTTGTTTTGTGTTGTTTGTTTTGTTTGTGTTGTTTTTGTGTTTGTTTTGTTGTTGTGTTTGTTTGTTGTTGTTTTGTTGTTGTGTTGTTTGTGTTTGTTTGTTGTTTGTTTGTTTTGTGTTGTTGTTTGTTTTTGTGTTGTTGTTGTGTTGTTTGTTGTTTGTTTTGTTGTTTTGTTTTTGTTTGTGTTTTTGTTGTGTTTGTGTTTTGTTTTTGTGTTTTGTTTGTTTGTGTTTGTTGTGTTTGTTTTTGTGTTTTTGTTGTTGTTTGTTGTTGTGTTGTGTTTTGTTGTGTTTGTTGTTTGTTTTGTTGTTTTGTTTTGTTTGTTGTTTGTTGTTTTGTTGTTGTTGTTGTTTTGTTTTTTTGTTGTTTGTTGTGTTGTGTTTTGTTGTTGTTTGTGTTTTGTTGTTTGTTTGTTGTTTGTGTTTGTTTTTGTGTTGTTTTGTTGTTGTTTTGTGTTGTTGTTGTTTGTTGTTGTTTTTGTGTTTGTTTTGTTTGTGTTGTTGTTTGTTTTTGTTGTTGTTTGTTTTTGTGTTTGTGTTTGTTGTTGTTTTGTTTGTTGTTTTTGTGTTTGTGTTGTGTTTGTTGTTTGTTGTTTGTTTTTGTTGTGTTTGTTGTTTGTGTTGTTTGTGTGTTTTTGTTTGTTTTGTTTGTTGTTTGTTGTTGTGTTTGTTGTTGTTTTTGTTGTTGTGTTGTTTTGTGTGTTGTGTTGTGTTTGTTGTTGTTTTGTTGTTGTTTGTGTTGTTTGTTGTGTTGTTTGTTGTTTGTGTTTGTTTTTGTTTGTTTGTGTTGTTGTTTTGTTTGTGTTTGTGTTGTTTTGTTTGTGTTTGTTGTTTGTGTGTTTTGTTTTGTTTGTTTGTTTGTGTTGTTTGTGTGTTGTTTTGTTGTTGTTGTTTGTGTTGTTGTTTTGTGTTTGTTTGTTGTTTGTTGTTTGTGTTGTTTTGTGTTGTGTTTTTGTGTTGTTTGTGTTTGTGTTGTTGTTTTGTGTTGTTTGTTTGTTTGTTTGTTGTTGTGTTGTTTGTTTGTTGTTTTGTTTGTGTTGTTGTTGTTTTGTGTTTGTTTTGTTTGTTGTTTGTTGTTGTGTTTGTTGTGTTGTTTGTGTTTGTTGTTGTTTGTGTTTTGTTTGTTTGTGTTTTTGTTGTTTGTTGTTGTTTGTTGTTTGTGTTGTTTGTGTTTTGTTTTTGTGTTGTGTTTGTTTTGTTGTTGTTGTGTTTGTTGTTTGTTTGTGTTGTTGTTTGTTGTTGTGTTTGTTGTTTGTTTGTTGTTGTGTTTTGTGTTTTGTTGTTTGTTTGTTGTTTTGTGTTGTTGTTTGTTGTTTTTGTGTGTTGTTTTGTGTTGTGTTTTGTGTTGTTTTGTGTTTGTTGTTGTTTGTTTGTGTTTTGTTGTGTTTGTGTGTTTTGTTTGTTGTGTTTGTGTTGTTTGTTGTGTTTGTTGTTTGTTTGTTGTTGTTGTTGTTTTGTGTTGTTTGTTGTTGTGTTTTGTTGTTTGTGTTGTTGTTGTGTTTGTTTGTGTTTGTTTTTGTTGTTGTTGTTTTGTTTGTTTTGTTGTTTTGTTTGTGTTTGTTTTGTTGTTTGTTTGTTTTTGTTTTGTTTGTGTTGTTTGTGTTGTTGTGTTTGTTGTGTGTTTGTTTTGTTTGTTGTTGTTTGTTGTTTTGTTTGTTGTTGTTTGTTGTTGTTTGTGTGTTGTTTGTGTTTTGTGTTGTTGTTTGTGTTTGTTGTTTGTGTTTTGTTGTTTTTGTTTGTTGTTGTTGTGTTTTGTTGTTTGTTGTTTTGTGTTTTGTTGTGTTTGTTTGTTGTTTGTGTTGTGTTGTTGTGTTTGTTGTTTGTGTTTTGTTGTGTTGTTGTTTGTTTTGTTGTGTTGTTTTGTTTGTTGTTGTTTGTTGTTGTTTTGTTGTGTTGTTTGTTTGTGTGTTGTGTTGTTTTTGTTTTTTGTTGTTGTTGTTTTTGTGTTTGTTTTGTGTTGTGTTGTTTTGTTGTTTTG
Source organism: Prostheceraeus crozeri (assembly GCA_907163375.1). Classification (NCBI taxonomy): domain Eukaryota; kingdom Metazoa; phylum Platyhelminthes; order Polycladida; family Euryleptidae; genus Prostheceraeus; species Prostheceraeus crozeri. Next base: position 133,390 of record CAJQUW010005287.1, read on the forward strand.
TTGTTGTTTGTGTTGTTGTTTGTTTTGTTTGTTGTTTTGTTTGTTGTTTGTTTTTGTTTGTGTTGTTTTTGTGTTTGTTTGTTTGTTGTGTTTGTTGTTTGTTTTGTGTTGTTTTGTGTGTTGTTTGTTGTGTTGTTTGTGTGTTTGTTGTTGTTTGTTTGTTTTGTGTTGTGTTTTGTGTTTGTTTGTTGTTTTTGTTGTTGTTTTGTGTTTGTGTTTGTTGTTTTGTGTTGTTTTGTTGTGTGTTTTGTGTTGTTTGTGTGTTGTTTGTTGTTGTGTTTTGTGTTTGTTGTTGTTTTGTTTGTTTGTTGTTTGTTGTGTGTTTGTTGTGTTTGTTTGTTGTTGTTTGTTGTGTTTTTGTTTTTGTGTTGTGTTTTGTTGTTGTTTGTTGTGTTGTTTGTGTTTTGTTGTTTGTGTTGTTGTGTTTTTGTTTTGTTGTTTTGTGTTTGTTGTTTTGTTTGTTGTTGTTTGTTGTGTGTTTGTTTGTTGTTGTGTTGTTTTGTGTTTGTTTGTTTGTGTGTGTTTTGTTGTGTTTGTTGTTTTTGTTGTGTTTGTTGTGTTTGTTTTGTTGTTTTGTTGTTGTGTGTGTTTGTGTTGTTGTTTGTTTGTTTGTGTGTTGTTTGTGTGTTTGTTTTGTTTGTTGTGTTTTGTGTTGTTTTTTGTGTTTGTGTTGTTTTGTGTGTTTGTGTTGTTTGTTGTGTGTTTGTTGTGTTGTTTTGTGTTTGTTGTTGTGTTGTTGTTGTTTGTGTTTGTTGTTTGTTTGTTGTTTTGTGTTGTTTGTTGTTTTTGTTGTTTGTTGTTTGTTTGTGTTGTGTTGTTTTGTGTGTTTGTTTTGTGTTTGTGTTGTTTGTTGTTTGTGTGTTTTGTTTGTTTGTGTTGTTTTGTGTTTGTGTGTTTTGTTGTTTGTTTGTGTTTGTTTTGTGTGTTGTTTTGTTTTGTTTTGTTGTTGTGTTTTGTTTTGTTGTGTGTTGTGTTTGTTGTTTGTTGTTGTTTGTTGTTTTTGTTGTGTTTGTTTGTTGTGTTTGTTTGTTTGTTGTTGTGTTTTGTGTTTGTTTTTGTTTTGTGTTTTGTTGTTGTTTGTGTTTGTTTGTGTTTTGTTGTTTGTTGTTGTTTTGTGTGTTTGTTTTGTTTGTTGTTGTGTTTTGTTGTGTTTTGTGTTGTTTGTTTGTTGTTTGTTTGTTGTTTGTTTTGTTGTTTTTGTGTGTTTGTTTTGTTGTTTTGTTGTTTTGTGTTGTTTTGTTTTGTGTGTTGTTGTTTGTTGTTTTTGTGTGTTTGTGTTTGTTTTGTGTGTTTTGTTGTGTGTTGTTTGTTGTTTGTTTTGTTTGTTGTTTTGTTGTTGTTTGTTTGTTGTTTGTTGTGTTTGTTGTGTTTTGTTTGTTGTTGTTTTGTTTTTGTTTGTGTTTGTTTTTGTGTTGTGTGTTTTGTTTTGTGTTGTTTTTGTGTTGTTGTTTGTTGTGTTTGTTTTGTTGTGTGTTTTTTGTTTTGTTTGTTGTTTTTGTGTTGTTGTTTGTTTGTTGTTTGTTGTTTTGTGTTGTTGTGTTGGTTTTGTTGTTGTTGTTTGTGTTGTTTTTTGTGTTTTGTGTTTGTGTTGTTGTTTTGTGTTTGTTTGTTTGTTGTTGTTTGTGTGTTGTTTTGTTTGTGTTGTGTTGTTGTGTTGTTTGTTGTTTTGTTGTGTTTGTTTGTTGTTGTTTTGTGTTGTTGTTTGTTTGTTGTTTGTGTTTTGTGTTGTTGTTTGTTTTGTTGTGTTTTGTTTGTTTTGTTTGTTGTTTTGTTGTTTGTTGTTGTGTGTTTTGTTTTGTTGTTTTTGTTTTGTTTGTGTGTTGTTTGTGTTGTTTGTTTTGTTGTTTGTTTTGTGTGTTGTGTTTGTGTTTGTTTGTTGTTTTGTGTTTTGTGTTGTTTGTTTGTGTGTTTGTTTGTTTTGTTTGTTGTTTTGTTTGTTGTGTTTTGTTGTTTTTGTTTTGTTTGTTTGTGTTGTTTTGTTTGTTTGTTGTTTGTGTTGTGTTTTGTTGTTTGTTTTTGTGTTGTGTTGTTGTTTTTGTTGTGTTTGTTGTTGTGTTGTTTGTTGTGTTGTTTTGTGTTGTTTTTGTGTTTGTTTTTGTTGTTGTGTTTGTTTGTTGTTTGTGTTGTTTGTTGTTTTTGTTTTTGTTGTGTTTGTTGTTTTGTGTGTTTTGTTGTTTGTTGTGTTTGTTGTTTGTTTGTTGTGTTTTGTTTGTTTGTTGTTTGTTGTTTTTGTTGTTGTTTTGTTTGTTTGTGTTGTTGTTTGTTGTGTTTTGTTGTGTTTTTTGTGTTTGTTGTTTTGTTTTGTGTTTGTTTTGTTGTGTTTGTTTGTTTTGTGTTTTGTTTGTTGTTGTTTTTGTGTTGTTTGTTGTGTTTGTTGTTGTTTTTGTTGTGTTGTTTGTTTGTTGTTGTTTGTTGTGTTTGTTTTTGTTGTTTGTGTTGTTGTGTTTGTTGTTTTGTTTTGTTGTTGTTTGTTGTGTTGTTTTGTGTTGTGTTGTTTGTTGTTTGTGTTTGTGTTGTGTTTTTGTTTGTTTGTTTTGTGTTGTTGTTTGTTTGTTGTTTTGTGTTTGTTTGTTTTTGTGTTTGTTGTTTGTTGTTTGTTTTGTTTTGTTGTTTTGTTGTTGTTTTGTGTTGTTTGTGTTTTGTTGTTTGTTTTGTTTGTTGTTGTTTTGTGTTGTTTGTTGTTTTTGTTGTTGGTTTGTTTGTTGTGTTGTTTTGTTTTTGTGTTTGTTGTTGATGAAGGAAAACGAGTTCTTAAAAATATTCTCCACAATGTTGATAATTTAATTGAAATTAAAGAAACTAAAGTTGGTTCTGGAATATACCTAAGTCCTAGTATGATAAGGTAAAACATTTATTTTATCTTTTAAAATGAATTCTACAAATTCCGAAAATTAAATTAAATTAAAAATTGCTAATTTAGATTTATTAAATTATCTATTAAACAAAAATAAAAACTCAAATTGTAAAATTTATGAAGGTAACGACGACAAACAAAGTTTGGCTACTACCTACGGTGGTGACATACAAAAAACATTAGAAAACTTTCCTGGTTTTATTTGGAGTAAATATTCGAAAGAAAAACATCTTCCTGGACATTCATATACCGGTCCAGGAACTCGATTAGATTTAAGACTAGATGAGAATAATAATCCGAAACCAGGTGAAGAACCAATAAATAGAGTAGATGCCGCCGCTTATAGACATGATTTAGCTTATCGAAATCATGATCTAAGTTCTCGACATGCAGCTGATAAGAAGATGATTCAAGAATTAGATAGTATTCAAAATCCTACATTTAGAGAAAAAATGAAAGAATGTTTGTTAAGAAAGCTTTACAAGCTAAAATATTATTCGGCCAGGGTTTAAATGAAACGACAGCAAAGCTGTCTGAGAGCAACGCTCGAACCTATGCCTCTGAAATTCATAGGGAATACAGAAGGCCTAAATATTTATTGAAAGTAAAAGTATTTATTAAAGATGATATTTGGAGTGCTGATCTTATTCATATGCCGAATGAAAGGGAGGACAAATACGCATTGATCGTTATAGATTTATATACACGATACGCTTGGGTAAAGCCTTTAAAAAATAAAAGTGGTCTATCAGTTAAATATGCGTTTGAAGAAATCTTTAAAGAAAGTAATAGAAAGCCAAAAAAATTGTTTGTAGATAAAGGGTCGGAATTTTATAACCGAAACGTTCAGCCACTATTTGAAACTGTTTATTCAACTGAAAACGCTGGAAAAGCTGTAGTGATAGAAAGATTCAATCGGACGTTAAAAAATAAATTATTCAAGAAATTTACTGAGCAAAGAAATCAGAAATGGTTGAAGATATTACCAGGAGTTGTAGAAGAGTACAATAATAAAGTTCATTCTGGTATTGAAGAAACTCCAAAGAATGCTTCTGACGACCCTGATTTGATAAGAAAAAAAATATTCGAGAATAATTATTCGAATGAGAGTAATCCGAATTTGCAGAAACTTAAGCCGAAATTTAAAATTGGTGATAGAGTTAGAATATTTAAGTATAAGAATAAATTTGAAAAGGGCTTCGTCGGATACTGGACGAAAGAGATATTTGATGTTTGTAAAATAAATCAAACTTATCCGATTACTTACGAAATCAAAGATTTAGATGATGAAGATATCAGAGGCCGATTTTATCAAAATGAATTACAACGAAGTGATTTTTAATTATCATTATTTTCATTCAATTCTAACACAATATCAAGAAATGGTACTCCTTTTTGTAATTTAAATAAAACATAAAGACATAATTGACCACAGTAAGTAGTTCCTGGTTTTTGAATTTGAAATGTATTATAAGTTCCATTGCCAAGTAATTTTTTGACTTCATTTGTAGGTGGAAGCCCATAGGAGTCGAAATAGTAATTATCTCGATTTTTATTAAAGATACCTGCAGACCAATGTACTCCTTTTTCATCTGTTGTGTGAAGATTTGTTATGAAATTTATAGTTATTGTTGGCTTATTTCTGATCAATTGTAATTCGGCTCTCATTAGAACATGAAAATTCTTTATTCCTAATTGATTTCCAATTTTCTTTAGATCAAAATTTGTAGTTGTTTGCGTTCCATATAATTTTAAAAACTCATTTATGTTGTTCATTTTATAACAAAAAAATTTCTTAAGGGACGCCGGAGTAGGATTTGCTGGATATATATTCCACGTCTTACAAATTTCTAAGTGGGTGTAGCAGCTGTTTGTTCTTTCATACATTGTTTCCTTTCAAATGTTTGAGTTGGAGGTCACAGCTCTTTACACTGAAATGCCTTTTATTCATAAATGCGAGAAGCAGATGTTCTCTACAATTGAGTGATCATCTGAGTGCAAAGCAGTAGCAACTACTGGAATTACTAAAACACCTTGAACGGTCATGATTTTCAAAGTAAAATGTCACAATCACAAATTTGAGATTCTTAACTTTTCTGATTTTTTTGGTGTCCTGGAACGGTCATGATTTTAAGGGCGAGTGTAAAATTGTAATTCTCAAATTTTGAGATTTTGAAAAATTTGAAAAATTGGGTATTTTTAAAAACGGGTTTTTCTTCATAACCTGAAAAAGGGTTCAAATTCATGAATTTATGTCGTTTTTAAGAATACCATTTTTTGAAAAAATGGTACTTTTTGAATGGATTAAATTCATGTATTTAGGTCTTAAAAACCTGAAAAAGGGTTCAAATTCATGAATTTATGTCGTTTTTAAAGATACTATTTTTTTGAATTTTATGGTGTCCTGGAACGGTCTTTTGCCCATTACTCGCTTGCGACATTTTTAATAAAAAATTTTAAGTTAAGAACAAATTTTAAGTTACCAAAAATTTTAATTAACCTATAGAACTTTGTTCAAGAGGCTTTAGCCGATCGAACCAAAGGTCCTCAGGTTACTAACCTGTCCTAACCATCTTTCCATCAAGAATTTCAATAGAATATTTTACATCTTCTAGCAGTAAACCATAAGCCATTAATGAAGTTGTGGAATCTTTCTTTTCAATATTAATTGTTACATCACAACCATTTTTAACAATATCTTCAGATTTTGCACTTAAATCGAAACAGAAAAAAGGATATAAATGTCTCCAATCTCCAGGAGTTAATTGTGGTTCAACCCCAAATTCTATACAAAGATTTCTATAAGCATCATATCCTTCCATAAATTGATTATTAGTATCAACGAATCTTAATGGATCAATAGGATAACGTGTTTGATTTAAAGCAACTTGTAAACTTCGAATTGTATTAATATGAAAAAGATTGTTGTTCTTATCAAAACTTGGAGAATCATTTCTTTGAAAAGTTAGCAATAAATATCTTGGAGTATTCGAAGTTCTAGTAAAATGCCAGTTAAATCTTTGTTCAGTAAAAGTTAGATAACTAGCAGTACGCTTTAGAAAATTTACTGGAATTGGTTTGTTAGTATTTAACCGAACTTTTCTTCCAAAACTTTATTAAGGAAAAATACAAGCTATTCAAAGCTATCACCCTCAAAGTAATCGCCTTTGCTAATAATACATCGTTCCCAACGTTGTTTCCAGCTCCTGAAGGCTGTCTGGAAGGCTTCTTTGGGGATGTCTCGAAGATGCACCTGCGAATTCTTCTTGATCTCATCGATTGAATCAAATCGTCGTCCCTTCAGCGTGAATTTTAACTTTGGGAACAGGAAAAAGTCTGCTGGGGCAAGATCAGGGGAGTACGGTGGCTGGGGAAGCACAGTCGTTTCAGATTTTGCACAGTAATCACGAATCAGTAACGATGAGTGGGCAGGGGCATTGTCATGGTGCAGGACCCATGATTTCCTGCTCCACAGCTCAGGCCTCTTCCTACGAATGTTCTCCCTCAAGCGACGAAGCACTTCAAGGTAGTAATGGCGGTTCACAGTGCCACCTTGAGGTAGGAATTCGTGGTGGACAACACCGTGAACGTCAAAAAAGACGGTTAGCATCACTTTGACATTCGACCGGACTTGTCGTGCCTTCTTCGGTCGCGGCGATCCTTTCCCCTTCCACTGTGAGGATTGGCTTTTCGTCTCCACGTCGTAGCCGTAAACCCATGTTTCGTCGCCAGTGATTATGGATTCCATGAAGTTTCCATCGTCGTTGGCACGATCCAGGAGCTCTTGACAGATTGCAACGCGATTGATCTTTTGCTCTTGTGTCAAGAGTCTCGGGACAAACTTGGCAGCAACGCGGCGCATCCCCAAGTTTTCAGTCAGAACGCTCTGACAGGATCCAAACGAAATATCACAATCATCAGACATCCCTCGAATTGTTAACCGTCGATTCGAATGCACTAGTTCATCGACCAGGCTCACATGGCAAGCATCTGTTGATGTTGAAGGCCGGCCTGAGCGATGGTCATCTTCAACTGATTCCCGTCCAGTCTTGAACCTTCGGAACCACTCGTAGCACTGGGTTCGGCTGAGGGAGTTGTCACCGTAAACTTGCTTGATCATTTCAAATGTCTCGGTAAAAGTCTTTCCAAGTTTGTAACTTTTTGCAATAGTTAATTCAACCTCTAAACTAGGAGTAATATGTTTTATCCACCATTCAAGTCTATCAATTTTTAAATATGCTTTTTTCCAGTCTTGCCATAAAAGATTAATTAATTATTTGCTGTACGATGAATTATTAATTTAAATTTTAATTGATATGATATTTTGTCATAATCTAAATATCCGAATAATGGAGACAATGACCAATTTACTGTCTGTTTACTTTTCTTGTTAAATTCACGTCTTTCTTTATATGCAGTATTATTTGTTTTATTTAAATGATTTGCAATATTTTCTACATCTTTCGCAATTCCTGCTGCATCTGTTCCAGCGTGAGTTAAATCATCAACAATTATGCCATCATTATTATCTGGAAACCAACCTTCGATTTCATACTTTCTATTATTTTCACCAATTGTTACAAATCTAAGCATTGTATCAATTACGCCTGGAGAATCACTTATTGTTTCTATATTTTGAGTTGCAACATCTAAACGCATTTGTGCAAATAATCTTGGAAAGAAATTATTCTCTAATGCAATATTATCGGTATCTGGTAATGGTGTTGTAAAATTGGCATCACTATATAAAGAATATTCACAGTGTAAAAAGGAATCAGGTAAATATAAATAACTTTGTTGATTATCAACTTCAAAAATTAAATCTCCTCCAGTATTTACTCTACTAGAAGATCCGGGATTCATAGCAATTCTTATATAGTCATTCTTTTTTTGATTATAACTGACGAACGGAGGATCGTCTAATCTAAATTTATTTTCAATCAGGGAAGACATTTTTATAAAAAATAATTTGACTTTTTTGTTTTTTCAAACTAGAAAATATTTTAGAATTTTGCTAAACCATTACCTCTTATTTCTTCAATTGATTTCTCCTCATGTTTACTATCAGACCCTGCTGCTCTTTTAGCAATTTTGTTTTTTGTTTCCTCTGAGAGTTTTTTTAAATTTCTTTAGTTCTTCAGAATCATTCTTAAGTTTACGAATAGTTTCTAGTTGTTTTAATTCGTTTTGTTGTTTTGAATTCGTTAACAGCATTTGATATTGCACTAGCTGTACTACCTATAGCAGCTGCTCCTTTTGCAGCAGATGCAATCAAATCTTTATTATTTCTAATAACATTAACGATACTTCCTATATTATCACTGATGCCAGAAAAGATACCAGCTCCTTCTTTTTGAACAGTTTCTACATTGTTATAATGTTAAACAGATTTCATAGATGGTTCATGGGCAATTTTTTATTTGAAGCAAAATGTTTGAGATTGTGTTTATAAATTATAGGCATTTTTAGGATTAAACTTGACTTTTGGGAAAAATTATTTACGTTAATATTTACGTGTGTGATCGGCTAAAGCCTCTGAACAAGGTCCGATTAAGATTTACGTTTATGAATGGACAACAACCGCGTGATAACTTTATTAATTTTCTGTTTGCACTCTATCTATTGCGTCAAGCAGCGTGTGATGTATTTTAATTTCTTTTCTATTAACTTGCATTTTCTGCTGATTCATCTTCAACGCCGTTTTAAGTGCATTCAATTGAACTTTAAGAACATCTAACTGACTTTTAGCAGCATCTAATTGTTCTTTATTTCCCTTATAATTTTTCTTTAATTCATTTTCTAAATTGATTTTAAGAGTTTTCATTTTATCAACTTCTTGATTTAGTGAGTTTACTTCATCTATTATTGTATTCATCTTTTTCATTTGTTCAGTAATTTTAGAACTTAATTCATCAGCACTTTTTTGGAATGTAGCTTGTAACTTATTTAAACTTTTGAAAATTTTTTAGGAAGTTTTTCTAATTCATTTTCGAATTGTTCTTTCAATAGTTGTATCTGATGTTTATTTTTAATGACTGCAGATTTTAACTTTATAGAAATGTGGTGCTTCGTTGTTTATTCCTATCAATAATTGCCATTTTAGTAGAGTCTGTGTTTATATGCAAGTAATAACAAATAAACGAAAGTATCAGAAGCGTAACGTGTTCTACCTCGTTATTAAGCATTGTTGAAGTACAACATATGGCGACGATATGAACCTACGAGCTAACTACGAGTGATTTGATTACGAAAATTATGGACTAATGGCTTCTACTGTTTGTGCTCCCATTCTGCCTGCAAATCCAAAGTCTGGTGACTTTACTTACTTTGTCCGACTGTTCGAAAATTACGTCGAAATTGTTGAGGCAAAAGATGCTACAAAATTGCCTTTATTGCTGAATTGCCTTGGTAGAGATGGACTATCCATATACGATGAACTAAAGGATCCTAAATCTAAGTACGACGATGCGAAAGATCGCCTGCTGGAATATTTCTCCGGTAAAACGTCCATTTTGTTGTGGCGAAAACAATTTTTTGAGGCGCGTCAGGGTTCTCAGGAATCAGTAACTGACTTTGCATGTCGACTTCGTCGTCTAGTGAAGCATTTTGGTTTCAAGGACGAACAGGAGATGCTGCGCGATGTTTTCACTATTGGAGTCTACAACGATGCTCTTGGTGAGAAGTTGCTGACTGAGGACGCTTCTATACTAACTTTTGATGCTGCTGTATGTCGAGCCGAAACGGTTGAGCGTGCAATGTGCGACCGTGCTAAAGTTCAGTCATCTTCGGATCTAAACCGTGTTAAACCTTCCCAGCAATTCAATCGTCAGAGTAGCAAACCGACTTGGAAGGGTTATAGGCCTACTGGTACGTCTACCGCATCGAAAACTGGTAACAACGTGACATCTACGAGTGAGAAAGGAAGGTGCTACAGATGTGGTGACCCCTTCCACATTGCGAATGACCCCAAGTATCCGGCCAGAAGCATGATCTGCAGCTTTTGTCATGTGCGTGCTCATTTTGCTCGGATGTGTTCAAAGAAGGAGTCGAGTGAATCTGGTGGAGTTGTTCGAGAAGTTACCGTCGAAAGAAGTGATCCAGTTCTGACCCCAGTGGTGCATCATGTGTATTCCGTTGACGTCGATGAGAAGGATTGCGTGAGTGTTGCTCTCAATGGTAAATCTACAATGTGTCTTGCTGACACAGGAGCGAAGGCGTGCGTAATTCCTGAACAGTACTTACCGCCTGATGCTGAAGTGATTCCTACAAGTGTCAAGTTGAGTGCATACGGTGGATTATTTGTGTATTTGTTATCTGTTATATTTTTTATCTGTGTCTTATGGTAAGAAGACCTGTAAACCGTTGTTTTACGTAGTAAGTGCTGATGAAATTCCTCTTTTGTCACGTGAAACATGCTTCTCTTTGGGTATTTTGAGACCTGGGATAAATGACATTGATGTACATGCAAATGCGTTGTCATGTGAAAGTGATATTTTCTCTGAATTTTCTAATTTGTTCTCTGGTGTCGGAAATGTGATCGGTGTTGATTATGAGAGTAGTAAGAAAACGGCGAACACCAGATAGCGCAAGATGGCCGCCATCGCTGACGTCCCCCCCCTCTGGAACGGCAGAGTGTCGTGGTCGGCCGCCGTGGTGTTTCGGGTCTGAGTCCCCCCCCCTCTGGAACGACAGAGGTTGTAGTCTGTCGTGGTGTGCCGACCAGGTGGGTTCACAAACTGTTCGCTGACGTCCCCCCCCTCTGGAACGATAGAGTGTCGTGGTGGACTTGGGCGACCGCCAGGATTAGTCTTGAGGCTATAGTGTGTGATGTTTTTCGTGCAATCTGCTGAATTTTGGGTTGTAAAATGGGTTGTTTCGAGTGGAAGGAGTGGTCGGATAAGAAAACGGAGGTCGGATTCGTATTCAGCGTGAAATTCTGCATCGGTATGGTGAGTTTCAAGGCAATCGGTGAGAAAAAATTTTCAACATTTTTCGAAAAGCGACAGAGTTAGAATTTGGGACGTTTTGGTGTGTAGCGCCCAAACGAAGCATCGGATGAGAAAACGGAGGTCAGATTGGGATTCAGCGTGAAATTCTGCATCGCTATGGTGAGTTTCAAGTCAATCGGAGAGAAAAAATTTTCGGCTGACGTCCCCCCCCCTCTGGACAGCTTGCTTCGATTTTGGCTTCCAGTGGACGGATTTTGTCGTGCGATAGCTCGTTTGAAAGCTAAGAGTGAGACAAATTCAGTGAAAGAATCGGCTTGTTCCTATCTGTCTTCGTTCAAAAGTTAGAGCGGTTACAAGATTTTAGGTCGGAGCTCGCTCACCTGAAAAAATCCTAAGTGTCAAAGTGACTTTGTATGGGTAAAATTTTGAAAATTTTCCAAAGTGTGGAATTTCGACCTGGGACCGTCACCAAAACATTTTTCATCAAATTTCACTGACCTCCCCCCCCCCGACAGCAATCTTCTAACTTTGGTTCTAGTGAACGGATTTTGTTCGTTCGAGTTGCATTCGAAAGAGGAGAAAAAGCTGCTCGACAACATTTTTTGTTGCGAGTCAATCGGAACAGCCGTTCAAAAGTTAGAGCGGTTACAAGATTTTAGGTCGGAGCTCGCTCACCTGAAAAAATCCTAAGTGTCAGAGTGACTTTGTATGGGTAAAATTTTGAAAATTTTCCAAAGTGTGGAATTTCGACCTGGGACCGTCACCAAAATATTTTTCATCAAATTTCACTGACCTCCCCCCCCCTCTGGACAGCTTGCTTCGATTTTGGCTTCCAGTGGACGGATTTTGTCGTGCGATAGCTCGTTTGAAAGCTAAGAGTGAGACAAATTCAGTGAAAGAATCGGCTTGTTCCTATCTGTCTTCGTTCAAAAGTTAGAGCGGTTACAAGATTTTAGGTCGGAGCTCGCTCACCTGAAAAAATCCTAAGTGTCAAAGTGACTTTGTATGGGTAAAATTTTGAAAATTTTCCAAAGTGTGGAATTTCGACCTGGGACCGTCACCAAAACATTTTTCATCAAATTTTGAAATTTCACTGACGTCCCCCCCCCTCTGGACAGCTAGCTTCGATTTTGGCTTCCAGTGGACGGATTTTGTCGTGCGATAGCTCGTTTGAAAGCTTAGAGTGAGACAAATTCAGTGAAAGAATCGGCTTGTTCCTATCTGTCTTCGTTCAAAAGTTAGAGCGGTTACAAGATTTTAGGTCGGAGCTCGCTCACCTGAAAAAATCCTAAGTGTCAGAGTGACTTTGTATCGGTAAAATTTTGAAAATTTTCCAAAGTGTGGAATTTCGACCTGGGACCGTCACCAAAACATTTTTCATCAAATTTCACTGACCTCCCCCCCCCCCGACAGCAATCTTCTAACTTTGGTTCTAGTGAACGGATTTTGTTCGTTCGAGTTGCATTCGAAAGAGGAGAAAAAGCTGCTCGACAACATTTTTTGTTGCGAGTCAATCGGAACAGCCGTTCAAAAGTTAGAGCGGTTACAAGATTTTAGGTCGGAGCTCGCTCACCTGAAAAAATCCTAAGTGTCAGAGTGACTTTGTATGGGTAAAATTTTGAAAATTTTCCAAAGTGTGGAATTTCGACCTGGGACCGTCACCAAAATATTTTTCATCAAATTTCACTGACCTCCCCCCCTCTGGACAGCTTGCTTCGATTTTGGCTTCCAGTGGACGGATTTTGTCGTGCGATAGCTCGTTTGAAAGCTAAGAGTGAGACAAATTCAGTGAAAGAATCGGCTTGTTCCTATCTGTCTTCGTTCAAAAGTTAGAGCGGTTACAAGATTTTAGGTCGGAGCTCGCTCACCTGAAAAAATCCTAAGTGTCAAAGTGACTTTGTATGGGTAAAATTTTGAAAATTTTCCAAAGTGTGGAATTTCGACCTGGGACCGTCACCAAAACATTTTTCATCAAATTTTGAAATTTCACTGACGTCCCCCCCCCTCTGGACAGCTTGCTTCGATTTTGGCTTCCAGTGGACGGATTTTGTCGTGCGATAGCTCGTTTGAAAGCTAAGAGTGAGACAAATTCAGTGAAAGAATCGGCTTGTTCCTATCTGTCTTCGTTCAAAAGTTAGAGCGGTTACAAGATTTTAGGTCGGAGCTCGCTCACCTGAAAAAATCCTAAGTGTCAAAGTGACTTTGTATGGGTAAAATTTTGAAAATTTTCCAAAGTGTGGAATTTCGACCTGGGACCGTCACCAAAACATTTTTCATCAAATTTCACTGACCTCCCCCCCCCCCGACAGCAATCTTCTAACTTTGGTTCTAGTGAACGGATTTTGTTCGTTCGAGTTGCATTCGAAAGAGGAGAAAAAGCTGCTCGACAACATTTTTTGTTGCGAGTCAATCGGAACAGCCGTTCAAAAGTTAGAGCGGTTACAAGATTTTAGGTCGGAGCTCGCTCACCTGAAAAAATCCTAAGTGTCAGAGTGACTTTGTATGGGTAAAATTTTGAAAATTTTCCAAAGTGTGGAATTTCGACCTGGGACCGTCACCAAAATATTTTTCATCAAATTTCACTGACCTCCCCCCCCTCTGGACAGCTTGCTTCGATTTTGGCTTCCAGTGGACGGATTTTGTCGTGCGATAGCTCGTTTGAAAGCTAAGAGTGAGACAAATTCAGTGAAAGAATCGGCTTGTTCCTATCTGTCTTCGTTCAAAAGTTAGAGCGGTTACAAGATTTTAGGTCGGAGCTCGCTCACCTGAAAAAATCCTAAGTGTCAAAGTGACTTTGTATGGGTAAAATTTTGAAAATTTTCCAAAGTGTGGAATTTCGACCTGGGACCGTCACCAAAACATTTTTCATCAAATTTTGAAATTTCACTGACGTCCCCCCCCTCTGGACAGCTTGCTTCGATTTTGGCTTCCAGTGGACGGATTTTGTCGTGCGATAGCTCGTTTGAAAGCTAAAAGTGAGACAAATTCAGTGAAAGAATCGGCTTGTTCCTATCTGTCTTCGTTCAAAAGTTAGAGCGGTTACAAGATTTTAGGTCGGAGCTCGCTCACCTGAAAAAATCCTAAGTGTCAAAGTGACTTTGTATGGGTAAAATTTTGAAAATTTTCCAAAGTGTGGAATTTCGACCTGGGACCGTCACCAAAACATTTTTCATCAAATTTTGAAATTTCACTGACGTCCCCCCCCCTCTGGACAGCTTGCTTCGATTTTGGCTTCCAGTTGACGGATTTTGTCGTGCGATAGCTCGTTTGAAAGCTAAGAGTGAGACAAATTCAGTGAAAGAATCGGCTTGTTCCTATCGGTCTTCGTTTAGATGTGAGACGCCATTTAAGATTTTGGGACATTGGCGAAAAACGACAGAGTTAGAATTTGGGACGTTTTGGGCTGTAGCTTCAAAACGAAGCATCGGATGGGAAAACGGATTTCAGATTTGGAATCAGCGTGAAATTCTCTATCTGTATGGTGAGTTTCAAGTCAATCGGAGAGAAAAAATTTTCAACATTTTTCGAAAAAACGACAGAGTTAGAATTTGGGACGTTTTGGTGTGTAGCGCCCAAACGAAGCATCGGATGAGAAAACGGAGGCCAGATTCGGATTCGGCGTGAAATTCTGCATCGGTATAGTGAGTTTCAAGTCAATCGGAGAGAAAAAATTTTCGCTGACGCCCCCCCCCTCTGGACAGCTTGCATCGATTTTGGCTTCCAGTGGACGGATTTTGTCGTGCGATAGCTCGTTTGAAAGCTAAGAGTGAGACACATTCAGTGAAAGAATCGGCTTGTTCCTATCTGTCTTCGCTTAGATGTGAGACGCCATTTAAGATTTTGGGACATTGGCGAAAAACGACAGTTAGAATTTTTGCGATGGCTGCCTACTGTAGAGCCAAAACGAAGCATCGGATGGGAAAACGGAGGCCAGATTCGGATTCAGCGTCAAATTCTACATGGAAATGGTGTATTTCCAGCTCAATCGGAGCACTAGAACCGGAGATAGACGGGTTTTTTAGTGTTTGGATGATGGGTATTACGTCATCAGCTGATCGCCACACACTATATAAGCTGGGAACCGAGAGAGACTTGTCATTTAGAGGAGAACGATTGTCAGAGGTAGGTCGTCTCTCTGAGCTCCGATGATAGCTTCGGACATTCCAAATCCCGAGTTTCTGTAAGAAACCGACTTAGAAAATTTCATTGCTGATATCAGCTAAGGCGTCAGACTTAGAGGTTTGCCAGGAGATGGCCTTCGTCTCCAGGCCATAAAAGACTCCAAAACTTTAAAGGCTTGTAACTTTGCTTCTACAAGTCCGTTTGACTTGATTCAAAAAAGGTTCGGTCGCTATTGACCTGCCCTAAGTGATAGACTACTTATAAAGTTTCATAAGTAGTGCTAAAAAGTTGAAAAATTTAAATTCACTAGTTTTGGAGGTTTTCTGGGGTTTTCGACCCTGCTGAAGTCAATGAGAGCATTTTTAATGATGTCTGAGCCAGTCTTCTCATGCTATAAGCGGCTTTTCACTGAAAGCGAGCAAGACACGGAGAGTTTTGCTGTAATATTCCACTGACAGGGTGTTCCTTCGGGACGGCGGACGATGCCGTAGTGATAAGTGTGGCAAGGGAATGTGTCATATTTGAGACCGTAACCGCTGGGACAACTCATGTCTCATGTTGGGCATTTGACACAGCTCTCAACGTAGCACTTTGAACGCCAATCGGTTGAGTCTTAGCTATCTTGTCATGGGTGGCCTCTAAACATCTCCATTGCAAAACGCTGGTGAATCAAGCTCTCTACGGCTTGCTATCAAGCTGATCAAAGCAATAACTTGGGATGTTTCCTCAAGGTTTTCAAGTATGCTGAGTTCAAATCTGCTATCAGATTTCAAATTTAACTAAGACTAAGGCAGCTTTGAGGGGTTAGATCCCAGCTACTGTTCACTACCTTTGACTCGGCGTTGCTGTTACCACTTCGGGGCAGTGACAATGATGTCTTCAGCTGTAAAGAGCGGGTATCGGGGAAGATCTCTCACTTCCCTAGTGATCAGTACAAGGCCTTCGGGCTGTCGACGGGATCGAGTGCCACTCACTACACTCAAATCTATCATTCCTCACTAAGTGTAAATTACTGACTATACATTTGTCCTGCTATCAGGTTGTTTTGACTTGCTATCTAGTTGAATAGTCTCTTGCTATCAAGAGATTCACTTCTGCTCATAAAGCACATCATCGCTGTAATACCTCCTTTGCTCGAGCGTTCCTTCGGGACGGCGGGTACTGCCGTAGAGGGATTGCGTTGCACGGGTTGTTCGTCGTTTGTTAGACCGAAACCTCTGAGCCGTTGCTCATGTTGGGCATTCGACTTCATACTCAACGTGACGTTTTCTCTCGCCAGGTCAGAGTACTTCAGCCATTCGACAAAGGTTAGTCTTTATGATATGGAGTAGAGTGAAATGTAATTCATTAGATGCCCCTTCAATGATTGCTCCCATGATAAACGTTGATGAGACAAATGAAATGATTCTCATCTTCCTTTTTCAGTGATTGAAATCTACTAACACACTACCGTATAATCGACCACTATGGGGCAAGACATGATAGAGCCTCCACGCGCTTTGCCCTGGGCAGTCTTCGGACTGGCGAATACTATCATTAAGTTGAATCTGCTATCAGTCAACTTGAACGTTGCGTCGCATTAGAGGGGTATATAAACCACTGCCTCTCATTTCATTTCATTTCAATCATGGAGACGCCGAACGCTGCAGTCAACTCTCCTCGCGGACCGCAGTTAAGACCGCGAAATTTATTTAATGAATTTGCTAGAATAGAGGAGCAAGACAGAGTTTTTAATAATCTTGCTCGGATTGGCAATCCGATGACAGCAACTGCTGTCAATCCAACGGAATGGCGCTACATTCCACTTTTCAGCCATGTACCAGTTAGTGTGGAAGTCGACAGTGCTACCAAAGAGAGAGTCAAAGACTCTCTCAGTAGAATTGGTAGGGTGTAAGATGACGTTACTCCCGAGAACGAACCACCGGCTCTCTTAAGGGCCACCATGGGGCAAGACATGATAGAACCTCCACGCGGTTTGCCCTGGGCAGTCTTCGGACTGGCGAATACTATCATTAAGTTGAATCTGCTATCAGTCAACTTGAACGTTGCAAATGAAGTTCGGTGTAATACTTCCTTTCGACGGGCGTTCCTGTAAAGGGCGGCGGTGAAACCCGTAGCTATGTATACCGCAAGGGACATTCGGCAATGGTCAATCTTGTTAAACCTCTCTGCGTCATGTTTGCAAGTGATTGCCTCTGTCTCAACGTAGTATGCATTCGCGCCAGGGCGACATTTAGCCAACTGTCGAAGGTTGCCTAAAACTATCCATTGCATACATTATGAGAACCATGAGTTCTACCTGTCTCTATCAATGAGATGAATTGATGAATGGAATGAAATGGGAGGACACTCACGCGCCACACGCAACATAACACACTTCTCTCTTCCGTAGTCTAACAAGCTCTTTACACATGGATCGCAGTCGATTGCTATCCCTGTATCAGAAGTGTAAGCTATCTTAATTTTATTTAACACTATTTCATCTACCATCATCAGCCATATGAAGTGTCATAAGATTTACAAGTTAGACTAAGCGTGCTACTATTTCCAAATGAAAAAGTATACATGGTTAAATCATCCACTGAAGCCCCATTCAAGTAAGTCAGTATGAAAGCAAAGATAATATGAAATAAAAATTTATTATGGCATGTATTTCAAAAGGTCTTCATCGTCAATATCGTCCCAGAGTCTGGCTTCACATAGATTACAAAAAACAGTTCACTTGCTTCAATCGTTCTTCTACCGCGAGCCTCACTTTGTCGATATACTCCCACTCCGCTATAGTTCGTGACTGGGAGTTAGGGGTGTACCATTCCCATAATTGGTGGAGGAATTTGGTGCTGGCGATCTCCATCACTATTCGTGAGTGTCGTTAGAAAGTGTATCATGGTTTGTAAAAGTTTTACTGCAACACAGGTTGATGTATAGTTAGAAAAGTTTGATCATCAACGTTGTATTCGTAAGTCTAGTCAGAAACTTTATCATGTTGTACAAAAGTTTTATTGCAACACAGGTTGATGTATAGTTAGAAAGTTTGATCATCAACGTTTTATTTGTAAGTCTAGTCAGAAAGTGCATCATGGTTTGCAAAGTTAGTGTAGTCAAATAAATTTACTGTGACACCCGTTTGAGAAAGTAAAGTCTGATCATCGAAGTTGTATTCGTGAGTGTCGTTAGAAAGTGTATCATTGTTTGTAAAAGTTTTACTGCAACACAGGTTGATGTATAGTTAGAAAAGTTTGATCATGACGTTTTATGAAACACACATGTCATGAAATGTAAGCGTTAGTGTAGTCAAATAATTTACCGCGACGCACGTTTGTGAAAATAAAGTTTGATCATTGACGTTATATGACTGACCGAACTCATCACAGCACTAGAAAGTTTTAGAAGGTTTTATTTACTGCACAGTGTAGATTGTCTTGTAACTTACTTTCACAGTGTTAGAAAGTTTTATTGGAGACAGTTGCCAAATGTTTCCCTATTAGAAATTCAAACTTCATGACTGTTAGATTAGCTTCATCAGGTTTAGTAAAAGCAGTTTTCTACTGCAGTAAGACTGCGAGTTTAGAATGTTATATGAAAACAGTGTTCATCACAGCGCTAGAAAGTTTTACTGTGCTGTGTAGATTGTTTCACACAAGGTCTTATAGTCAGCGTTGAATGTTTTATAAAACCAGATGTTGTCACACACGTTGAGTGTATGAGAGCTAGTTCCATGACATTGAATCGCATGGATTGTAAAGTTCATAATCCAAGGCTAGGCTCCTGTACGGTTGGATTTAGGGTTTTATATTACATGCGTTAACCGTTCGTGTAGAATATGTGAAGCAGATGTTCGCTTAAATGCAAATGTTGAAATAAGTTTGTAAGAAATCTTTGACAGGTTGTTGTGAAACGTAGCGAACGTTGAAGAAATGTTTCTGCAGTCACACTCGTTAGCGTGCCAGCTTTACTAAATGTATTCTATTCTCCAATGAGGATTGTTGTCTAATGAGAATCAAGTCTTCCACAGTGAGAATCATTCCATCGTTGAATCATACAAGTGATGGACGCACATTCTCTCTTTGGGATATCATTTTCAAAGTGAATGGGCTATATTATGGTCAGCACAAGGATAACAAAATAGCCTCTCTCTCGATATACACTGAATTCATCCTATATATTCCAAAGCCACCCAACGTAGATGACATTATTGACTTCCTTAACGGGGGTGGTATGAAGCGCAAGTCGGAGAAGAATGCTACCTCCAAACGCAAGTCAAGGAAAGAGAATTGCTAATCCTTTCCTAACTCTACCCTATGACAATTCGCTTATGTGCTTTGAGTGTCGTAGACGTGGTCTTATTAGATACATTTTACTTCTTCGTTGCCATCATATCATTTGCGTATTTTGTCGTGAAAAGCATCGATGTAATTCTTCATTTTGCAATATGTTATAGAACGCTTCCTTAGATGTGTAAATTTCCGTTTTAGACTTCTATCATCATTTTTATGGATTGTGAGGGTGAACCTGTACAGTAGCTCAGTGCTATTGCTATGAACAATTGGACATATCAGATTGTTAGTGTCTATCATCAACATGCCAACTGTGATCCCAATGTTGATCAATGGGCGAGAAAACACATTCATGGACTTAATCTGAAATATTTGCAAGACTATGGCTTTTCTTGTGAGAGTGCTCTTCTTATTGACTTTAAACGATGGTTAGCTGCTTTCAATGTTATACGCATCTTTTGTAATAATCCTGGTAAGGAGAGGAAAGTATTTCCCAATCTAATCATTGATGATATTTTGCTCCCGCCTTGGGATAGTAGAGTGAATCAACATTATCATGAAGTCACGAAACGTTTTAAGGATTTATGTGTTCCTATTTTGTCTGTTCGTTGTAGTAGCTACGTTCATAACCAATGCTTCTTTCCTCCTTACCTCAACACTGCCAAAGTCCTGTATGGTTATCATTGCTCGCTGTATGATAGTTACCAGCTGTATCTATTTTATCTCTTTCAAACCATTGATTTATAATGCATGCTTGTTATAGTGATTCAATAAATGTTACTATGAGAAGAGTTGTTGTTTTCATGCAATGAATGGGTTAGATAAAGGGCGATCATGTCTTTCTCAAACGACTGTGGAACATTGATTTCCATGATGAAGATTTAAACAGTTAGATTCGATGACAAATAAGATTTATTAGTTTGCAAGTTAGACTAAGCGTTCTATTATTTGTAAATGAAAGATATAGTTTCAACAGTGTGTACGTTAGAAATAAAGTTTTATCTGTTTGTAAAATGAGATTGTAGGATTTACTAGTTTGCAAGTTAGACTAAGCGTTCTACTATTTGTAAATGAAAGATATAGTTTCAATAGTTTACAGATTACAAAATAAAGTTTCAATAGTGTTTATGTTAAAAATAAAGTTTAAGCTGTTTGTGTGTTAGAAATAGAATAAAGTTTCAACAGTTTGTTGATTAAAAATAAAGTTTCAACAGTATGTACGTTAGAAATAAAGTTTTATCTCTTTGTAAATGAGATTGTAGGATTTACTAGTTTACAAGTTAAGAATAAAGTTTTATCTGCTTGTATGTCAGAAATGAAATAAAGTTTCACCAGTTTAAAAGTTAAGAATAAAGTTTCAATAGTGTGTATGTTAAGAATAAAGTTCTGTCTGTTTATATGTTAGAAATAAAATGAAGTTTCGCCAGTTTACAAGTTAAGAATAAATTTTATCTGCTTGTATGTTAGAAATAAAACAAAGTTTCAACCGTTAACAAGTTAAAAATAAAGTTTCAGATTAAAATAAAGTTTCAATAGTGTATATGATGGAAATAAAGTTTAAGCGCTTTGTGCGTTAGAAATAAAGTTTCAGCCGTTTACAAGTTAAAAATAAAGTTTCAACAGTGTGTACGTTAAGAATAAAGTTCTATCTGCTTATATGTTAGAAATAAGAATGAAGGTTCACCAGTTTACAAGTTAAGAATAAAGTTTTATCTGCTTGTATGTCAGAAATGAAACAAAGTTTCACCAGTTTACAAGTTAAAAAATAAAGTTTCAATAGTGTGTGCGTTAGAAATAAAGTTTCAATAGTGTGTATGTTAAGAATAAAGTTTTATCTGTTTGTATGTTAGAAATAAAATGAAAGTTCATCAGTTTACAAGCTAATAATAAAGTTTTATCTGTTTGTATGTTAGAAATAAAACAAAGTTTCAACCGTTAACAAGTTAAAAATAAAGTTTCAGATGAAAATAAAGTTTCAATAGTGTATATGATGGAAATAAAGTTTAAGCGCTTTGTGCGTTAGAAATAAAGTTTCAGCCGTTTACAAGTTAAAAATAAAGTTTCAACAGTGTGTACGTTAAGAATAAAGTTCTATCTGTTTATATGTTAGAAATAAGAATGAAGGTTCACCAGTTTACAAGTTAAGAATAAAGTTTTATCTGCTTGTATGTCAGAAATGAAATAAAGTTTCACCAGTTTAAAAGTTAAGAATAAAGTTTCAATAGTGTGTATGTTAAGAATAATGTTTTATCTATTTGTAGGTTAGAATTAAAACAAAGTTTCAACCGTTTACAAGTTAAAAATAAAGTTTCGATAGTTAACACGTTAAAAATAAAGTTTCAATAGTGTATATGTTAAGAATAAAGTTCTATCCGTTTGTATGTTAGAAATAAAAATGAAGGTTCACCAGTTTACAAGTTAAGAATAAAGTTTTATCTGCTTGCATGTCAGAAATGAAATAAAGTTTCACCAGTTTAAAAGTTAAGAATAAAGTTTCAATAGTATGTATGATGGAAATAAAGTTTAAGCGCTTTGCGCGTTAGAAATAAAGTTTCACCAGTTTACAAGTTAAAAAATAAAGTTTCAATAGTGTGTACGTTGGAAATAAAGTTTCAATAGTGTGTATGTTAAGAATAAAGTTTTATCTGTTTGTATGTTAGAAATAAAACAAAGTTTCAACCGTTAACAAGTTAAAAATAAAGTTTCAGATTAAAATAAAGTTTCAATAGTGTGTATGATGGAAATTAAGTTTAAGCGCTTTGCGCGTTAGAAATAAAGTTTCAGCCGTTTACAAGTTAAAAATAAAGTTTCAATAGTGTGTATGTTAAGAATAAAGTTCTATCTGTCTATATGTTAGAAATAAAATGAAGGTTCACCAGTTTACAAGTTAAGAATAAAGTTTTATCTGTTTGTATGTTAGAAATAAAATGAAGGTTCATCAGTTTACAAGTTAATAATAAAGTTTTATCTGTTTGTATGTTAGAAATAAAACAAAGTTTCAACCGTTAACAAGTTAAGAATAAAGTTTCAATAGTTTTCAAGTTAAAACTAATGTTTGAATAGTGCGTATGTTAAGAATAAAGTTTTATCTGTTTGTATGTTGGAAATAAAATGAAGCTTCGCCAGTTTACAAGTTAAGAATAAAGTTTTATCTGCTTGCATGTTAGAATTAAAACAAAGTTTCACCAGTTTACAAGTTAAAAATAAAGTTTCAATAGTGTGCACGTTAGAAATAAAGTTTCAACCGTTTACAAGTTAAAAATAAAGTTTCAACAGTGTCTACGTTAGAAATAAAGTTTTATCTGTTTGTAAAGTACGATCGTAGGATTTACTAGTTTGCAAGTTAGACTCAGCATTCTACTAGTTGTAATTGAAAATATCGTTTCAACAGTTTACAGATTAAAATAAAGTTTCAATAGTGTGTATGATGGAAATAAAATTTAGGCGCTTTGTGCGTTAGAAATAAAGTTTCAGCCGTTTACAAGTTAAAAATAAAGTTTCAACAGTGTGCACGTTAGAAATAAAGTTTCAACAGTTTACAAGTAGAAAAATAAAGTTTCAACAGTGTGTACGTTAGAAATAAATGAAAGTAAGAACTTCATCGTATGAGTATTCAAAGCATGTTTTGTAAATCAAATGTGTATAGTCCTGACATGATAGAATCGTGTTAGAAATAAAGTTTCAGCCGTTTACAAGTTAAAAATAAAGTTTCAACTGTGTGTACGTTAGAAATAAAGTTTTAGCTGTTTATATGTTAGAAACAAAATAAAGTTTCAACAGTTTACAAGTTGAAAAAAAAAGTTTCAACAGTGTGTACGTTAGAAATAAATGAAAGAAAAGAACTTCATCGTATGAGTATTCAAAGCATGTTTTGTAAATCAAATGTGTATAGTCCTGACATGATAGAATCAAATGAACTTGACAAACGCGTTTGTCAAGTTCATTTGATTCTATCATGTCAGGACTATACACATTTGATTTTAAAAAACATTTTTGATGAAACTCAATACGATGAAGTTTTTTTCTTTCATTTTTTTTAACGTAACACACTGTGAAAACTTTTTTTTACTTGTAAACTGTTGAAAACTTAATTTTTTTTTCTAACATATAAACAGCTAAAACTTTATTTCTAACGTACACACTGTTGAAACTTTATTTTTAACTTGTAAACGGCTGAAACTTTATTTCTAACACGATTCTATCATGTCAGGACTATACACATTTGATTTACAAAACATGCTTTGAATACTCATACGATGAAGTTCTTACTTTCATTTATTTCTAACGTACACACTGTTGAAACTTTATTTTTCAACTTGTAAACTGTTGAAACTTTATTTCAAACGTGCACACTGTTGAAACTTTATTTTTAACTTGTAAACGGCTGAAACTTTATTTCTAACGCACAAAGCGCCTAAACTTTATTTCCATCATACACACTATTGAAACTTTATTTTAATCTGTAAACTGTTGAAACGATATTTTCAATTACAACTAGTAGAATGCTGAGTCTAACTTGCAAACTAGTAAATCCTACGATCGTACTTTACAAACAGATAAAACTTTATTTCTAACGTAGACACTGTTGAAACTTTATTTTTAACTTGTAAACGGTTGAAACTTTATTTCTAACGTGCACACTATTGAAACTTTATTCTTAACTTGTAAACTGGCGAAGCTTCATTTTATTTCCAACATACAAACAGATAAAACTTTATTCTTAACATACGCACTATTGAAACATTAGTTTTAACTTGAAAACTATTGAAACTTTATTTTTAACTTGTTAACGGTTGAAACTTTGTTTTATTTCTAACATACAAACAGATAAAACTTTATTATTAACTTGTAAACTGATGAACCTTCATTTTATTTCTAACATACAAACAGATAAAACTTTATTCTTAACATACACGCTATTGAAACTTTATTTCTAACGTACACACAATTGAAACTTTATTTTTTAACTTGTAAACTGGTGAAACTTTGTTTTAATTCTAACATACAAGCAGATAAAATTTATTCTTAACTTGTAAACTGGTGAACCTTCATTTTATTTCTAACATATAAGCAGATAGAACTTTATTCTTGACATACACACTATTGAAACTTTATTTTTAACTTGTAAACGGCTGAAACTTTATTTCTAACGCGCAAAGCGCTTAAACTTTATTTCCATCATACACACTATTGAAACTTTATTTTAATCTGAAACTTTATTTTTGACTTGTTAACGGTTGAAACTTTGTTTTATTTCTAGCATACAAACAGATAAAATTTAATTCTTAACATACACACTATTGAAACTTTATTTCCAACGTACACACTATTGAAACTTTATTTTTTAACTTGTAAACTGGTGAAACTTTATTTCATTTCTGACATGCAAGCAGATAAAACTTTATTCTTAACTTGTAAACTGGTGAACCTTCATTTTTATTTCTAACATACAAACGGATAGAACTTTATTCTTAACATATACACTATTGAAACTTTATTTTTAACGTGTTAACTATTGAAACTTTATTTTTAACTTGTAAACGGTTGAAACTTTGTTTTAATTCTAACCTACAAATAGATAAAACTTTATTCTTAACATACACACTATTGAAACTTTATTCTTAACTTTTAAACTGGTGAAACTTTGTTTCATTTCTGACATACAAGCAGATAAAACTTTATTCTTAACTTGTAAACTGGTGAACCTTCATTCTTATTTCTAACATATAAACAGATAGAACTTTATTCTTAACGTACACACTGTTGAAACTTTATTTTTAACTTGTAAACGGCTGAAACTTTATTTCTAACGCACAAAGCGCTTAAACTTTATTTCCATCATATACACTATTGAAACTTTATTTTCATCTGAAACTTTATTTTTAACTTGTTAACGGTTGAAACTTTGTTTTATTTCTAACATACAAACAGATAAAACTTTATTCTTAACATACACGCTATTGAAACTTTATTTCTAACGTACACACTATTGAAACTTTATTTTTTAACTTGTAAACTGGTGAAACTTTGTTTCATTTCTGACATACAAGCAGATAAAACTTTATTCTTAACTTGTAAACTGGTGAACCTTCATTCTTATTTCTAACATATAAACAGATAGAACTTTATTCTTAACGTACACACTGTTGAAACTTTATTTTTAACTTGTAAACGGCTGAAACTTTATTTCTAACGCACAAAGCGCTTAAACTTTATTTCCATCATATACACTATTGAAACTTTATTTTCATCTGAAACTTTATTTTTAACTTGTTAACGGTTGAAACTTTGTTTTATTTCTAACATACAAGCAGATAAAATTTATTCTTAACTTGTAAACTGGCGAAACTTCATTTTATTTCTAACATATAAACAGACAGAACTTTATTCTTAACATACACACTATTGAAACTTTATTCTTAACTTTTAAACTGGTGAAACTTTATTTCATTTCTGACATACAAGCAGATAAAACTTTATTCTTAACTTGTAAACTAGTAAATCCTACAATCTCATTTACAAAGAGATAAAACTTTATTTCTAACGTACATACTGTTGAAACTTTATTTTTAATCAACAAACTGTTGAAACTTTATTCTATTTCTAACACACAAACAGCTTAAACTTTATTTTTAACATAAACACTATTGAAACTTTATTTTGTAATCTGTAAACTATTGAAACTATATCTTTCATTTACAAATAGTAGAACGCTTAGTCTAACTTGCAAACTAGTAAATCCTACAATCTCATTTTACAAACAGATAAAACTTTATTTCTAACGTACACACTGTTGAAACTATATCTTTCATTTACAAATAATAGAACGCTTAGTCTAACTTGCAAACTAATAAATCTTATTTGTCATCGAATCTAACTGTTTAAAGCTTCATCATGGAAATCAATGTTCCACAGTCGTTTGAGAAAGACATGATCGCCCTTTATCTAACCCATTCATTGCATGAAAACAACAACTCTTCTCATAGTAACATTTATTGAATCACTATAACAAGCATGCATTATAAATCAATGGTTTGAAAGAGATAAAATAGATACAGCTGGTAACTATCATACAGCGAGCAATGATAACCATACAGGACTTTGGCAGTGTTGAGGTAAGGAGGAAAGAAGCATTGGTTATGAACGTAGCTACTACAACGAACAGACAAAATAGGAACACATAAATCCTTAAAACGTTTCGTGACTTCATGATAATGTTGATTCACTCTACTATCCCAAGGCGGGAGCAAAATATCATCAATGATTAGATTGGGAAATACTTTCCTCTCCTTACCAGGATTATTACAAAAGATGCGTATAACATTGAAAGCAGCTAACCATCGTTTAAAGTCAATAAGAAGAGCACTCTCACAAGAAAAGCCATAGTCTTGCAAATATTTCAGATTAAGTCCATGAATGTGTTTTCTCGCCCATTGATCATCAACATTGGGATCACAGTTGGCATGTTGATGATAGACACTAACAATCTGATATGTCCAATTGTTCATAGCAATAGCACTGAGCTACTGTACAGGTTCACCCTCACAATCCATAAAAATGATGATAGAAGTCTAAAACGGAAATTTACACATCTAAGGAAGCGTTCTATAACATATTGCAAAATGAAGAATTACATCGATGCTTTTCACGACAAAATACGCAAATGATATGATGGCAACGAAGAAGTAAAATGTATCTAATAAGACCACGTCTACGACACTCAAAGCACATAAGCGAATTGTCATAGGGTAGAGTTAGGAAAGGATTAGCAATTCTCTTTCCTTGACTTGCGTTTGGAGGTAGCATTCTTCTCCGACTTGCGCTTCATACCACCCCCGTTAAGGAAGTCAATAATGTCATCTACGTTGGGTGGCTTTGGAATATATAGGATGAATTCAGTGTATATCGAGAGAGAGGCTATTTTGTTATCCTTGTGCTGACCATAATATAGCCCATTCACTTTGAAAATGATATCCCAAAGAGAGAATGTGCGTCCATCACTTGTATGATTCAACGATGGAATGATTCTCACTGTGGAAGACTTGATTCTCATTAGACAACAATCCTCATTGGAGAATAGAATACATTTAGTAAAGCTGGCACGCTAACGAGTGTGACTGCAGAAACATTTCTTCAACGTTCGCTACGTTTCACAACAACCTGTCAAAGATTTCTTACAAACTTATTTCAACATTTGCATTTAAGCGAACATCTGCTTCACATATTCTACACGAACGGTTAACGCATGTAATATAAAACCCTAAATCCAACCGTACAGGAGCCTAGCCTTGGATTATGAACTTTACAATCCATGCGATTCAATGTCATGGAACTAGCTCTCATACACTCAACGTGTGTGACAACATCTGGTTTTATAAAACATTCAACGCTGACTATAAGACCTTGTGTGAAACAATCTACACAGCACAGTAAAACTTTCTAGCGCTGTGATGAACACTGTTTTCATATAACATTCTAAACTCGCAGTCTTACTGCAGTAGAAAACTGCTTTTACTAAACCTGATGAAGCTAATCTAACAGTCATGAAGTTTGAATTTCTAATAGGGAAACATTTGGCAACTGTCTCCAATAAAACTTTCTAACACTGTGAAAGTAAGTTACAAGACAATCTACACTGTGCAGTAAATAAAACCTTCTAAAACTTTCTAGTGCTGTGATGAGTTCGGTCAGTCATATAACGTCAATGATCAAACTTTATTTTCACAAACGTGCGTCGCGGTAAATTATTTGACTACACTAACGCTTACATTTCATGACATGTGTGTTTCATAAAACGTCATGATCAAACTTTTCTAACTATACATCAACCTGTGTTGCAGTAAAACTTTTACAATCAATGATACACTTTCTAACGACACTCACGAATAGTGATGGAGATCGCCAGCACCAAATTCCTCCACCAATTATGGGAATGGTACACCCCTAACTCCCAGTCACGAACTATAGCGGAGTGGGAGTATATCGACAAAGTGAGGCTCGCGGTAGAAGAACGATTGAAGCAAGTGAACTGTTTTTTGTAATCTATGTGAAGCCAGACTCTGGGACGATATTGACGATGAAGACCTTTTGAAATACATGCCATAATAAATTTTTATTTCATATTATCTTTGCTTTCATACTGACTTACTTGAATGGGGCTTCAGTGGATGATTTAACCATGTATACTTTTTCATTTGGAAATAGTAGCACGCTTAGTCTAACTTGTAAATCTTATGACACTTCATATGGCTGATGATGGTATATGAAATAGTGTTAGATAAAATTAAGATAGCTTACACTTCTGATACAGGGATAGCAATCGACTGCGATCCATGTGTAAAGAGCTTGTTAGACTACGGAAGAGAGAAGTGTGTTATGTTGCGTGTGGCGCGTGAGTGTCCTCCCATTTCATTCCATTCATCAATTCGTCTCATTGATAGAGACAGGTAGAACTCATGGTTCTCATAACGTATGCAATGGATAGTTTTAGGCAACCTTCGACAGTTGGCTAAATGTCGCCCTGGCGCGAATGCATACTACGTTGAGACAGAGGCAATCACTTGCAAACATGACGCAGAGAGGTTTAACAAGATTGACCATTGCCGAATGTCCCTTGCGGTATACATAGCTACGGGTTTCACCGCCGCCCTTTACAGGAACGCCCGTCGAAAGGAAGTATTACACCGAACTTCATTTGCAACGTTCAAGTTGACTGATAGCAGATTCAACTTAATGATAGTATTCGCCAGTCCGAAGACTGCCCAGGGCAAACCGCGTGGAGGTTCTATCATGTCTTGCCCCATGGTGGCCCTTAAGAGAGCCGGTGGTTCGTTCTCGGGAGTAACGTCATCTTACACCCTACCAATTCTACTGAGAGAGTCTTTGACTCTCTCTTTGGTAGCACTGTCGACTTCCACACTAACTGGTACATGGCTGAAAAGTGGAATGTAGCGCCATTCCGTTGGATTGACAGCAGTTGCTGTCATCGGATTGCCAATCCGAGCAAGATTATTAAAAACTCTGTCTTGCTCCTCTATTCTAGCAAATTCATTAAATAAATTTCGCGGTCTTAACTGCGGTCCGCGAGGAGAGTTGACTGCAGCGTTCGGCGTCTCCATGATTGAAATGAAATGAAATGAGAGGCAGTGGTTTATATACCCCTCTAATGCGACGCAACGTTCAAGTTGACTGATAGCAGATTCAACTTAATGATAGTATTCGCCAGTCCGAAGACTGCCCAGGGCAAAGCGCGTGGAGGCTCTATCATGTCTTGCCCCATAGTGGTCGATTATACGGTA
This sequence comes from Prostheceraeus crozeri, assembly GCA_907163375.1. Classification (NCBI taxonomy): domain Eukaryota; kingdom Metazoa; phylum Platyhelminthes; order Polycladida; family Euryleptidae; genus Prostheceraeus; species Prostheceraeus crozeri. The sequence continues at coordinate 162,890 of CAJQUW010005287.1, forward strand.
GTGTGTTAGTAGATTTCAATCACTGAAAAAGGAAGATGAGAATCATTTCATTTGTCTCATCAACGTTTATCATGGGAGCAATCATTGAAGGGGCATCTAATGAATTACATTTCACTCTACTCCATATCATAAAGACTAACCTTTGTCGAATGGCTGAAGTACTCTGACCTGGCGAGAGAAAACGTCACGTTGAGTATGAAGTCGAATGCCCAACATGAGCAACGGCTCAGAGGTTTCGGTCTAACAAACGACGAACAACCCGTGCAACGCAATCCCTCTACGGCAGTACCCGCCGTCCCGAAGGAACGCTCGAGCAAAGGAGGTATTACAGCGATGATGTGCTTTATGAGCAGAAGTGAATCTCTTGATAGCAAGAGACTATTCAACTAGATAGCAAGTCAAAACAACCTGATAGCAGGACAAATGTATAGTCAGTAATTTACACTTAGTGAGGAATGATAGATTTGAGTGTAGTGAGTGGCACTCGATCCCGTCGACAGCCCGAAGGCCTTGTACTGATCACTAGGGAAGTGAGAGATCTTCCCCGATACCCGCTCTTTACAGCTGAAGACATCATTGTCACTGCCCCGAAGTGGTAACAGCAACGCCGAGTCAAAGGTAGTGAACAGTAGCTGGGATCTAACCCCTCAAAGCTGCCTTAGTCTTAGTTAAATTTGAAATCTGATAGCAGATTTGAACTCAGCATACTTGAAAACCTTGAGGAAACATCCCAAGTTATTGCTTTGATCAGCTTGATAGCAAGCCGTAGAGAGCTTGATTCACCAGCGTTTTGCAATGGAGATGTTTAGAGGCCACCCATGACAAGATAGCTAAGACTCAACCGATTGGCGTTCAAAGTGCTACGTTGAGAGCTGTGTCAAATGCCCAACATGAGACATGAGTTGTCCCAGCGGTTACGGTCTCAAATATGACACATTCCCTTGCCACACTTATCACTACGGCATCGTCCGCCGTCCCGAAGGAACACCCTGTCAGTGGAATATTACAGCAAAACTCTCCGTGTCTTGCTCGCTTTCAGTGAAAAGCCGCTTATAGCATGAGAAGACTGGCTCAGACATCATTAAAAATGCTCTCATTGACTTCAGCAGGGTCGAAAACCCCAGAATACCTCCAAAACTAGTGAATTTAAATTTTTCAACTTTTTAGCACTACTTATGAAACTTTATAAGTAGTCTATCACTTAGGGCAGGTCAATAGCGACCGAACCTTTTTTGAATCAAGTCAAACGGACTTGTAGAAGCAAAGTTACAAGCCTTTAAAGTTTTGGAGTCTTTTATGGCCTGGAGACGAAGGCCATCTCCTGGCAAACCTCTAAGTCTGACGCCTTAGCTGATATCAGCAATGAAATTTTCTAAGTCGGTTTCTTACAGAAACTCGGGATTTGGAATGTCCGAAGCTATCATCGGAGCTCAGAGAGACGACCTACCTCTGACAATCGTTCTCCTCTAAATGACAAGTCTCTCTCGGTTCCCAGCTTATATAGTGTGTGGCGATCAGCTGATGACGTAATACCCATCATCCAAACACTAAAAAACCCGTCTATCTCCGGTTCTAGTGCTCCGATTGAGCTGGAAATACACCATTTCCATGTAGAATTTGACGCTGAATCCGAATCTGGCCTCCGTTTTCCCATCCGATGCTTCGTTTTGGCTCTACAGTAGGCAGCCATCGCAAAAATTCTAACTGTCGTTTTTCGCCAATGTCCCAAAATCTTAAATGGCGTCTCACATCTAAGCGAAGACAGATAGGAACAAGCCGATTCTTTCACTGAATGTGTCTCACTCTTAGCTTTCAAACGAGCTATCGCACGACAAAATCCGTCCACTGGAAGCCAAAATCGAAGCAAGCTGTCCAGAGGGGGGGGGACGTCAGCGAAAATTTTTTCTCTCCGATTGACTTGAAACTCACCATACCGATGCAGAATTTCACGCTGAATCCGAATCTGGCCTCCGTTTTCTCATCCGATGCTTAGTTTGGGCGCTACACACCAAAACGTCCCAAATTCTAACTCTGTCGTTTTTTCGAAAAATGTTGAAAATTTTTTCTCTCCGATTGACTTGAAACTCACCATACAGATAGAGAATTTCACGCTGATTCCAAATCTGAAATCCGTTTTCCCATCCGATGCTTCGTTTTGAAGCTACAGCCCAAAACGTCCCAAATTCTAACTCTTGTCATTTTTCGCCAATGTCCCAAAATCTTAAATGGCGTCTCACATCTAAACGAAGACAGATAGGAACAAGCCGATTCTTTCACTGAATTTGTCTCACTCTTAGCTTTCAAACGAGCTATCGCACGACAAAATCCGTCCACTGGAAGCCAAAATCGAAGCAAGCTGTCCAGAGGGGGGGACGTCAGTGAAATTTCAAAATTTGATGAAAAATGTTTTGGTGACGGTCCCAGGTCGAAATTCCACACTTTGGAAAATTTTCAAAATTTTACCCATACAAAGTCACTCTGACACTTAGGATTTTTTCAGGTGAGCGAGCTCCGACCTAAAATCTTGTAACCGCTCTAACTTTTGAACGAAGACAGATAGGAACAAGCCGATTCTTTCACTGAATTTGTCTCACTCTTAGCTTTCAAACGAGCTATCGCACGACAAAATCCGTCCACTGGAAGCCAAAATCGAAGCAAGCTGTCCAGAGGGGGGGGGGACGTCAGCCGAAAATTTTTTCTCTCCGATTGACTTGAAACTCACCATAGCGATGCAGAATTTCACGCTGAATCCGAATCTGACCTCCGTTTTCTCATCCGATGCTTCGTTTTGACGCTACACACCAAAACGTCCCAAATTCTAACTCTGTCGCTTTTCGAAAAATGTTGAAAATTTTTTCTCACCGATTGCCTTGAAACTCACCATACCGATGCAGAATTTCACGCTGAATACGAATCCGACCTCCGTTTTCTCATCCGACCACTCCTTCCACTCGAAACAACCCATTTTACAACCCAACATTCAGCAGATTGCACGAAAAACATCACACACTATAGCCTCAAGACTAATCCTGGCGGTCGCCCAAGTTCACCACGACACTCTATCGTTTCAGAGGGGGGGGGGACGTCAGCGAACAGTTTGTGAACCCACCTGGTCGGCACACCACGACAGACTACAACCTCTGTCGTTCCAGAGGGGGGGGACTCAGACCCGAAACACCACGGCGGCCGACCACGACACTCTGCCGTTCCAGAGGGGGGGACGTCAGCGATGGCGGCCATCTTGCGCTATCTGGTGTTCGCCGTTTTCTTACTACTTATGAGTTGACTGTGAAGAGTGATGCTAAACCGAGACATATTCCTCCGAGACGTGTCCCTCCTGCTATGATTGAAGGCATTAAAAAAGAACTTGATAAAATGATGAGTGATGGCATTATTATTCCTGCGGAAACTTCACAATGGAGCTCGCCGATTGTACCTGTTTTGAAAAAGAATAGTGAGATTCGAATTTGTACTGATTTCAGATACGTAAACAGTGTGATTGAGCGAAAGTATTATCAGATACCTACTCTTGAAGAGATACTGATGCAGTTGAATGGTGCAAAATTTTTCTCTTGTTTAGATGCTAGAAATGGCTATAAATTTCTGTTAGTAAAAGTTCTCAAAAGTTCTTGGTTTTTAGTACTCCAGTTGGAAGTTTTCAATATACTCGTCTTTCGTTCGGAATTTCCACTGGTCCGGAAATTTTTCAGAAAGTTATACAGCACTTGGTGCAAGATCTTCAAGGTGTGATTGTATATTTTGATGATATCTTGATTTTTGCTGAGACTGAGGAAGACCACAAAAAGAGGCTTTATGCTGTTCTCAACAGACTGAATGAGAAAGGTTTGAGATTGAATGGTGAGAAATGCCAGTTTCACAAAAAGGAAATAGAGTTTCTAGGTCACAATTTGACAGCTGAAGGAGTGAAACCGCTTGAAAGCAAAATCGCTGCGATTCTGAATTTTCCCAAACCTGTTAATGAGTCTGAGCTTCGTTCGTTTATTGGGCTGACTGAGTATGCTGCTCACCGCTTTGTACCCAACTTCTCAAGTTATGCAGCTCCTCTGTATGACATGTTGAAACTGAAGGAATTTTCTTGGACTGATGATTCAAGTAAGGCTTTCAATAAGATAAAGCAAGTTGTCCAAAGCATTGAACCTTTGAAATTTTTTAACTTGTCTGAGAAGTCTGTAGTCAGAACTGATGCATCCGGTGTTGGATTAGGTGCCGTGTTACTCCAAGGTGACAAGCCCATTCTTTCTCCGTCTAGAAAGCTCACTGACGTGGAAAAGCGTCATTCTCAATTAGAGCGTGAATTTTTAGGAATTCTCTTTGCTGTTACGCGTTTCAGGACTTTCCTTTTTGGAAGCAAGTTCGTAGTGGAGACAGACAACAAACCGATTGTTTCGTTTTTTGAGAAGGATGTTGATAAATTACCGTTACGGGTACAACGTTGGATTTTACATCTACAGTCTTATCACTTCGATGCTCATCATATACCTGCGAGTGAGAATAAAATTGCTGATATTCTGTCCAGATGTCCGTCTGACGACCCAAGTTCTTGTCTTGAGGATACCTCATTGTCTGTTTGCTTGATTTTGAAAAACCTGCCTGTTACAACAGATGATCTTGTGCTCGCAACTGAAAAAGATGCCGAATTGATCGAAATTAAATCAAAATTGCAGAAAATGACTGATTGGGGTAGGAACTCATCCATAAATTTGCGTCAGTACTTCCATATTCGGAATGAGCTGTATGTTTCTGATGAAGGCTTAGTGATGCATGGAAACAGAATTGTTGTGCCACAAGCACTCAGAGACAGAATTTTGCTCCAAGCTCATGAAGGACATGTAGGTTCAACGAAAATGAAGGAAGTTCTCCGTTCTTATTTTTATTGGCCTAAGATGACCAAGGAAATTGATGAAAAGTCAAGAGTTTGTGAACATTGCGTCAAGTTTTCCAACTGTAATACGCCTGCTCCGATGGTTTCTGTAGCTGAACAAGTAAATGGTATTTGGGATGTGGTCGCTATTGACTTCGTAGGGCCTTCTTCAAGACTTCATGGCAAAACCTATCTTTCTGTCATAGATGCATGTTCTCGTTTTCCGTTCTTGATTGAAGTGACTTCCACATCGGCTTCGCAAACTATTAGTGGACTGAGATCTTTGTTCTCTACTGTGGGACTTCCCAAAGTTATCCTGAGTGACAATGGTTCGGCATTCACCAGCCAAGAATTTGATGATTTCTTGTCAAAATGTGGGATTCATCACAAGCGGTCAAGCCCATATTACCCACAAGGTAATGCTATAATAGAGCGATTTCATGGTACTTTGAAGAATCGACTCGATAAGCTCTTAGATGAAGGAGTGTTGCATTCTGCTGCCTTGCAGCAAGTGATGTTTGACATACGAAGTACTCCTAACGAATCGACAGGGAAGCCTCCATTTACTTTGTTCTACAATCGTGAAATGTCTACTAAGGGGAGTTTGATTAGTGAGACTGCAGTCAGGACTAAACCTAGATGTTTGTCTGATCAGTATGAAAGAAGTCAAAAGCGAGTAGGATGTTTAGAGTTTGACGTTGGTGAAAGAGTTGTGCTGAGAAGAGGAAATACAAGCAAATTTACTATTCCTGCTGTTGTTATAGGGAAGAAAGGTCATGGTGCGTATGAATGCAAGATTTGTAGTGATGGTAGATTGACTGTGGTGAATCAGAGATTTATGAAACGCATGAAATGGAGTAATGCACTGAACACTGATTTTGATCGGTTATGGGAGTGTTTCTTTAAATTGTAATAGTGAAGTCCGCCGCAGTGTATCCAATGATTTATTACGGAACAATGAGCATCACTCAAGAACTCAACGTGATTTTAATCTTCGACCTAAGCGAACTGATCCTGCGAAATACCGTGTGTGATTCTATTTGAAATATGTATGTCATGTGATTGTAATTCACCAGGGGGAGAATGTGGTGCTTCGTTGTTTATTCTTATCAATAATTGCCACTTTAGTAGAGTCTGTGTTTATATGCAAGTAATAACAAATAAACGAAAGTATCAGAAGCGTAACGTGCTCTCCCTCATTATTAAGCATTGTTGAAGTACAACAAGAAAGTAATATTAAAATTTTTGATTGTTCTGTAATTTTTTTAAAAAGTTTTGCTATATTTACTTCTAGCTCTCTATCCCTTTTATCAAGTTTTAATAATTTTTCGTTTATTGATTTGTCATTAAGTTTAAGCAACTTTAATTCATTCATCAGTGGAACCAAAACATCATTTATATATTTTTCTTTTAAGTCATTGATTTGTGTATCAACATATTGTTTATTCGTTAACTCTGTATTTTGTTGCGGAAGAATAGAAAGATGTAATGGGCCAGATAAAACGTCTCCAGTTTTCATGATATAATTTTCTATTTCTATTTCTGATTCACGATTATTCGGGATATATGCACCTCCACCAACATTTGGTAACATCATTTTTTAACAATAAAAAGGTAATTTTTTCTCACATAAAAATAAAAAAATGAAAATGAGTCAAATGTACCAAATTATGAATCCTAAGTCAGCGTTCTATGATAGTAAATATCAGTGTACGGATTGTTTAAAAGCAAAAGTAATGTGTTTAGGTTGTTGAAAAATTATATTGAAGAAAAAAATGGAAAACGGCAATTTAGAAAAATTACATTCGCCCGTATCATCCTGTTCTCATTCGACGAGATCATCGGGATTTGAAAATAAATGTTTTGATAATAATAATAATCCATGTTAATCTTTTGTTTGAATTACAAGCTGAAATATTTAAAGAACAGACTAAAGGTTTACCTAACATTGAAACAAATTATTGTTTATTTCCAGGTGATCCATTTATAAAATTTATGGATATTGTAAGTAAATATAATGATGTTGCATATGTAGAACTGAATAAAGAAAATATGGTTATCATAGGGTATAATAGTGTATATGGGTTTATTAGAGTGGTTTTACCAATTAGTAATACTGATTGGATTGAAACAAAAATTATCAATTATATCAACGTTAGAGAATTAGTAAAAAAATTAAAATCTTTCTCAAAATCTAAAATTAGATTATTTGTAGACGAATTAAATCAATATAATATTCATATTGAAAGTAAAAAACATAATGATGAATTATTATGTCAAGTATATTATAGAGATACTGTTTATAAAAGAGAAATGGTAGTAATGCCCCAAAGATATGATAATGACAAATATGTGGGATTCTATTCTAATTTAAACATTAATTTATTAAAATCATATATAAATAGTTTAGCACAACAAGAAAAAAATTATATGTGGACAACACCTTATAATATTAACAATGTCCATAATCATAATCATGATCATAATCATAATCAAATTAATTCTGTGAATCATATTGAAGAATCTGATAATAAGGATGATAATAATGATGATAGTAATGATGATAATAATGATTCTAATACTACATATAATCAAAATTGATCTAAATTTCATTTTTTAACAATTGAAAATAATAATGATGGCATAGTTGAAGATGCTATTAGACAACTATGTGTTGGGTCTACAAAATTTAAATTAGGATTCACATCTAATCAATTTAAAATTTTATCATCTTTAATAAAAACTAAAAATGATTCAGATTATGGTGGTGTTATTAAATTTTCCAATAGAGATCAAAGACCAATATTTTTCTCTATTATATTATTATCAGAAAATAAATATAATTTGGAATTAGATATTCCTATCAGGGAATGGCATCCTATACCAAAAAGTGTAATTTATGATGTTGATGAAGAATCAAAAATAAATTAAAATTATCTTTTAATAAGACTTTATATGATAAAGAAAATAAAATAACTAAGGAACGTGATATTATACGTGAAATATTTCATTATCTTCCTAATTATTATTCTAGTCATGAAAATAATGTTACAAAAGAAATTTATACTGATTCAAATAAAGAAGTCTATTATTGTATTTCACATCATGATAAAACGGTAATTCATTTCTTATATTTAAATTTCGGGGAATATAAAGATACTATCCCTTATTTTAAAGAAATTAATGATATTAAAGAATTTGATGTTGAACTTTTAGAAATTGTAAAAAAACGATTAGAAACTAAATATAAGGTTCATAAATTTTTAGATGTAATAAATTTTTAGATGTAATAAAATTTTCATATGTAATAAGTTCTTAGATGTAATAAAAAAATTATCATTCCCACGAGTCATCATTTGATATTAGAATGTCTATATCTAAAATTAAAACTCAAATTTTTTCTTTAAAAAACAAATAATAGAAAATACCAAGTTTTAGTGTGTCTTATATAAAAGACAGTTACAAACAAAAAGAAGCTATCAATCTCATTTAAAAAGTAAAATGCATTTACAAAATGTAGATCGAGCTGATGAGGGAAATATTTCAAAATTAAATAATCACAAAAACTATCTAGATACATTACCTACTGATATAAAAGTTAAAAAAATATTTGATGATTATTCACATTCGGAATATAAAAAAGTTTTTAATAGTGAAGATTTTTTTGGGGAAATCGAAGGTTCTAGTACTTCGCCCGAAGGTTCTAGTACTTCGCCCGAAACAGATAAAAGATATTTATTCAATGAAACTGGCAAAACCGACGAAGCTGTAACAGATATAAAATATTTATTTGATGAGTCTGTTGAACATAATGAAACCGATGAAACTTTTTATGATGTATTAACAAACTTTTATAATATATTTAAGAAATCTTTTAAATGTTATATGAATGTAGAAGTACTTTATACAAAAACTGGATCCGATGGAATGATTGAAGAAATAATACAAGGACATTTTACACAGACACAAGAAATTCATAATGTAAATGATATACAACCCATATTTGAAACAATGATAAATAAATCAAAAGATGAAATAACTGAAGCTCAGTTGCGTGAATCTGGTTGGAGATTTATTGCAATACTATCTAAGAAAATAGTAATTGACAAATATAAAAATAATACTGGTGGTAGCTACATACCCCTTCCTTTCAGTTCTCCACAAATAATCAACATACAGAATGAAGATGAATATTGTTTTCTGTGGAGTGTTATAGCACATTTGCATCCTGCAAAATATCACAAAGAAAGACTAAGTCATTATAATAAAGAAGAATATATAAATGAATTTGATCTCTCTGATGACTTAGATGAAGGTCCGTATAATTATAATAAATTAATGAAGTTTCATAAAGAGAATAAAAATTTAATAGAAGTAAATGTTTTTGAATTAAATGTGAAGTATGTTTCTATTGGTGATGTTACTCCCTTATATCCCGGAGATATTGAAGTTAATAACATTGTTTATAACAACTTTAAAGATTTTTATTTGAATAACAAAAATTTATGCCAAACAGAAATAGTATACAATGAAAGAGGAAATTACATGCATCATAATATTATTTACAAAGGAAATGTAATATGTACTGGAAAATATGAAATTATAAAAGCATTATCACCAATAATAATTAATCATAATAATTATAAAGGACGTGGATTTCCCTATAAGTATGAAACAGACTATTCATCTCTATCATCAGAATATAGACATAAGTTAGAGATGCTACCGCAACTATATAAAAAACAATATCAACAAGAATATCAACAAGAGGTACAAATGTTACATAATCAATATCTACAAGAATGTCAACAAGAAGAAACTATATTATTTCACAAATATATTGAAGACAAAAGGAATCTTGAAGATGAAGAATATTTGAAATTATCATACATAGTCAACCAACAATGTAATTCTCAATTCAATGAACTAGAATGCCATCCAAAAGATCTACAACAATATAAAGAACATTGTCAACAAAAAAATCTACAAGAATATCATATGAGTAAAAATATATTAAGTAAGGAATATATATCATGAACAATATGAAGAACAATGTCGAAAAAATTATGAAGAACAATTTCAAAAAAAATATCAAGAACAATATCAAGAACAGTTAGAAATATTACAACAGGAATATCAACAAAAGTTAAAAATGTTAAAGCAGCAGTTAATGCAACCAGCACAAGCGAATATACTCTATTATCAAGGTCATTACATATTGTGTAAAGATATTTTTATATTTACAAAAACTTCAGATAATGCAAATTTTCCCTGTCTCCATTGTATGACGAGCTTTCGAACTAAAGAAGAAATGAATAGACATTTGGAGAATTGTCAACAAAATGAAGCAGTCAGAAACACATTTCCAAAAGATGATTATTTAGAATATAATAAATGGTATTTTAAAAATAAAGTACCCTTTACAATATATTGTGATTTTGAAGCATATAATGTTAACATGACACAAAGTTCTAGTAAGCATTTGCTTCAACAAAAGCCATTATGTTGGGGAATGTACATTCATTCAAATTATCCTGAATTATTTAAATCAGAATATTATCAATACTATGGTGAAGATAGTTCAGAAATGTTTATAAAGAAAATAGAAGAATTACAAAAATATTTTTCACAATTGCTTAAAACAAATAAACCAGTGCTTCCATTAACGTATGACCAATTAGTACAATTTGATAATGAAAAAAATTGTTATTACTGTGGAAAAGAATTTACAACTTATAAAGTAAAAGATCATGATCATCTAAATGGATTATATAGAGGTGCAGCACATAATTCTTGTAATCTTAATGCTAATAAATTTAGATATAACTTTGTACCTTTATATTTCTACAATGGTTCTAAATATGATTTCCATTTAATAATAAAAGATCTATTCTCATCTGAAAAATTACAACAACTAAGAACAAACGTACTATGTAAAACAGAAGAAGAATATTTTTCAATGCAATTTGGTTGTATTAGAATATTAGTTGCATTTAGATTTTTTACTCCTTATTCATTAGTGTTCACGGGAAAAACTTTGAAACCTGAACAATGTAAAATATTAAATAAATATAATTTAAAACCTTTAAAAGGTATTTTCCCTACGAATATTTAACTGGAGATGTGTATAGAATATTATGGAATAGATCCATGTTATACATATAGTACACCAGGTTTAACATGGTTGGCAGGATTAAAACATACAAATGTTAAACTTAAATATTATAAAGAAATTTCTTATGATAAATTATTACTTTTGGAATCTGGAATTAGAGGTGGTGTTTCATCTGTTCTAGGTAATAGATATGTTAAATGTTATAATAAGAAAGTAAATCCTGATGATTGCGGTTATTTAAAAATTTCAAATCCAGAAGAAAAAGATCAATTTATAAAATTGTCTAATCAAAATATAGAAGGACTAATATCAAGTGAACAGAGTCAAGCAGCAGTTGATGAATTCATGCGAGAAAACTATTTGTTATATTATGATTTTAATAGCTTATATTCTTCTTGCATGATACAAGAATTACCAACAGGTGAAATGGAGTACCATTCTTGAATACGAACCTACATTAGATGGTGAAAATAATTATGGTTATATATATGAAGTTGATTTAGCATACCCTGATTATATAAAAGGCGCAACAAAGTATTATCCTTTCTGTCCCGAAAACAAAATTCCCAATATAGAAGATTTTTCAGATTATCAAAAATCTTTAATTCCTAAGAAATACAGGCCAACAAAAAACTTGTGTTAACACAAAGTAATAAAGGAAAGTATGTTGTTGAAGGAAGAATGCTAGATTGGTATTTAGATCATGGAATGATTCTTTTTAAAATTCACCGGCAACTAGTGTATAGAAAATCTAGGTGGTTAAAAGATTATATCGAGTTCAATATTGAAAAGCGTAAAATAGCTAAAAGAAATAAAGATGATTTTGGAAACGTGTTCTTTAAATTAATGAATAATGCATTTTATGGTAAGACTTTAGAAAATGTGCGTAATAGACAAAATATTGAAATAGTTTATGATAGAGATAGGTTTCAAAATTTAACAAGGAAACCTACATATAAAAGAACTAGATTTAGTAATGAACTATGTGCAGTGCATCTAAGACGAAACATTATAAAACATGATAAGTTTAATTTTATAGGATTCACTATATTAGAATTAGCTAAACTATTTATGTATAGATTTATATATGATTATTTAGCACCTGCTTATGGCAAAAACTATAAATTACACTTTACAGATACTGATAGCGCTTTCTTAAAATTAACAATACCGTATAATTCTTCACTTGATGAAGAAATTAATAAAATAAAAGATATCATTCATCCTTCTGATTTATGTAAAGTAAAAGATGAACTAGAAGGAAATGAAGCGTACATAACAGAAGCTGTATTTTTAAAATCTAAATGTTATTGTTATAACACAAATTCTAACACAAATTCAAAAACATCTAAAACATTAAAAGGAATTTCAAAGGCATCAGTGGCTAACCAAATAACATTTCAAGATTATAAGAATACATTATTTAATAATGAAATAAAAACAGCATGTAATTATAGACTTAATTCAAAGAAACACAAAATGTATTGAAAGAGGAACCTTTTTCTTAACCTTTACCTTTTAAATTATCTAATTTTTAAATTTCTAAAGATTAAAAAAAAAAAAATTATTCGATCACTCCGCGAAAATATTTTCTATCGACTTTCAGTCGGGGCGAAGCTTAGTCAGCGAACAATTGTTCGATAACTCTATCATGAATTGTTTTATCAATATTAATTGTAATGAAGCCATAATCTTTTGACCAAGCATTGTTAAACGATTGTTTAAATTCATCTTTATTTCTTACACATAAATCTCTTAACAAATCACTTAAGTTTTTTGCATTTATTTCAAATAGTGTAAATATATTTGCATTCTTTCTAATAACACTTCCGTCTAATGAATACATACTTTGCGTTAAATAAAAAACACTACAGTTGTTATGTCTTCCTCTTGTGAAATAATTTCTCTGAACTGACTGATTTCTATCATTAACGCAATCATCAAAAATTACACAATGTTTCATTGTTTTATCTAGTTTACTAGGATCTTGCATATTACCACTATCATCTATTAATTGCATCTTTACATGGTTATTTTTATTGGATTCTACTAACTGATTATTTTTTGCTGCTTCTTCACACCACGAACTTATTTCTTCTTCATCTTCAGATTTTTCATATTCTTTGAATAATGAAGCAATTGCTGTTTTTTAAGATTATTTTCAAATCCATATTTTAAAAATTGATAGACGGGTTGTTCTGCTGTTGTTGTATAAATTATAAGATTGTTATAATCCAAAAAATTTGGAGTCGTTAAAATTTTAAATAATAAATATGTTTTTCCACATCCTGATCTACCACAAATAACTGTCAAAACTTTATTAGATAAATTTGGATGATGATCAAATTTAAGTTTCTTTTTATTTAATGGGGGCACTTCACTCATTTTTAATAAAAAAAATTTTTATTTTTTAAGAAGAAAAAAATTAAACTTCTCTAACCAAAAGATCTATCATAATCTCTTCACCTCCAAAATTTATTTCTTGTCCTTTCTCATCCGTAATTCTAATGTTAATGTTGTTAATAATTTTTCTTGTAATAGGGAAATATATTAATGTTTGTGGAATTACATTTAATCTATAACAAATGGGTACAGTAAAAGCTGGAAAACTGAATATTAAATTTGACAATTTACCATTTATATATCCTCCTTCAATAATGTCACAATGTACAACAATTGAATTTATTTCAGTTATTTTAGGAATCTTCTCACCTAAATGATAACCTTGACTATAGGTTTGTTTATTAAATCCCAATAGTTTTGACAATGATCTATCATGATTAAAATCAACTTGATGATTTTCGTCTAAAGTAAGAGAAATTTATTGACTGCTGGTTCAACTGCGAAATGTAATTGCTTCTTATCTTTAAATGGTATACCTAAATGTCTCTTAATTCATTTGATATTGATTCAACTTCGTAAGAACCAGGAAGAAAAGTTAGTACTTTCCACGTTTTGCCTTTATCAGTAGAATATCTAAATTGATCATTCACATCTTTGATAACGTTTTGAATAGTGTTAAATGTGGAGAAACTAGTCAATGCAATTTGATAATTTTTATTTTGCTCCAAATGTAGAATGGGTTCTAAATTACAAGTGTGTGATGAAGTAGTTGTTATAATTTTTAACGTCGTACTAAATTTTGATGAACCCAAAATCTCTGTCAAATTTTCTAAATGATTATTAATATTTTCTAAATCTGCTGAACACATTTTTTAGATAAAAATTTTAAATAAATATTTTTTTATTAAAATTAAAAACCGCATATTTCAGCTATACTTTTATAATCCTCTTCATTTATAATCTTCTTTTCTAACAGTCTTTTCAATATAGCATGAATTTCATTAAAAATAGAATTATGACCTTCTTTTATTGCAGATATTAAAATATTTAATCTATTTAATAATTCTTGGGGATCATCTGGTAAAAATATAGTTGTTTCTGTTTTAAAACCTTTTTCTACTTTAGGTGCTGTTGGTAATAAATTTTCTAATTGTTTATAACGTCTAAGAGATTTTACTGCACCAACTCTATCTAACATAGCTTTATATTTTATGAGATCTTCTACAGCATAATTATTTAAATCTGCTCCTCTTAAAAGATCAACAAAATTTCTATCTTAACTAAAAGGAGATTTATCTGGTGAAAAAATTAAACCTCGAAAAGGTTGTGGAAATATTTCTTTTCCGCCAAGATAAAATCTTGCGAATAATTTTTTATCTTAAAAGAAAGTAGAATGTTCAAATAACATAGATTTTGGTAATTTTTTTTCTATATTTGCTTCTAACAATTCATAATCATCTAATAATGTTTTAAGTTCTGGATCTGTTACATTTACTCGGTTATCCTGATTAGCAAGTTCTTTTTCGAGAGTTTTAAATGGTTCAATAGTTTTTTCAAAATCAGTTTTTACTTGTTCGTTTTGCTGCATTTTTTCAAACACATCAGATTGCATACCAGCTTTTATCATTCTATGTTGAAGATGATTTTCTTTCATAATATTTCTTTGTTTTATTAACTCTTCTAATTGTTTTATTCTTTTAAAATTATCAGCTCTAATTTTATCCATTTTTAAAATATAATATTTGAATTTTGTGGTAACATTGGAATACAACAAAAACATTTTACTGAACAAATTATTTTTATTGCTTAGTCGTCTGACATCTTTTCGTCTAAAATTTTGTTTAATAAAGTTTTTAGTTCTTCTAAAAAAATTTAATCATTTTCTTCACTAGAAATTTTACCAACATGTTTATTCTTGTCATTAACTTGTGTCTGTAATTGAAATGATATTTGATTTACTTCATTAGCTATCTGATCAAATTTTTCAATCTCATCTAACGTGATAACATTATCATCACATGCTCTTTGAAAGCAATAATGCAGTTTATCATAAACTTCTTTAACGTGAGAATATTTATTTTTTAATGATTTTCGTTTCTTAGTAATTAAAGATTTATCTAACATTGTAACAAGTGATGTTGCAAAAACACCCGTACCTGTTAAAGCTGTAGCAACTACTGGAATTACTAAATCACCCGAAGTTATTATATGTGTGAATACCCCCAAACTTACTGTTATAAAGATTCCAATTCCTTGTGTTACATTCTTAACTTTATACCATCTCCTTCTTAATTTATCATAATGCTCTAATCTCAATAATAATTGAGATTCCTTATCTTACATATACCATATCTTTGTGCTTTTCTTTATTCATTTTTTCAATGTCCATTTCACTTGTTTTTAATTGTGATAACGAAGGATATATTCTCGTCGTCGTCGCCCCCGTCGAAGTTTCTTCCATTCTCGAAGTTTCTTCCACTTTTGAAGTTTCCATTTTTTGATAAATATTTTGATATTTTTTGGTCCATGTGAAAAGACTACGTAAATTTTTGGACTACGTGAAATTTTGAGACAACTTAAATGTTCGACCACGTGAAATTTTTGAAACCTCTTTTCAGTATATGAAAAAATTCCAACGAGCTTAAAACTGTTTTTTGATTTTATCCTTAAAATTATTTTTATTTATAAAACTCTTTTTCAGTGTATGAAATATTTCCTATACTCATTCTCAGTATATGAAAAAATCCCAACGAGCTTAAAACTGTTTTTTTGATTTTATCCTTAAATTATTTTTATTTATAAAACTCTTTTTTTGGTACCTTATTTTTTTTATTTTTTGGCTGTCCGGGACCGGTCATATATTCATTTTTTTGCATTTTTGGGGTATCTTATTTTTTTATTTTTTTATTTTTTGCTTGTCCTAGAACGGTATTATATCCATTACTTTTGGGTTTCTATGCAATGCAGATTGGCTCCTGACTAAGCGCTGCTATCACGGCCGAAATTATGTATGTTTCAAAACTGAATACACTTCCACACTATGAGCACTGAATTATGTGATGCCAGAATAAAATCGCATGTTTTGTTGGATTGATTCGTCGCGTCGATGCACTGAGATTCCAACTAAGACTACAGAATGTTCTAAAAATTAGCAAACTTTCCACCGCACCGGAAATGTACTTTCCGGTGAGCCGTGCGATTTGATCTCATGAATTTTCTGAGAATTTTGTGCAGGCTTTCCAGAATAAGCAAACTATTTAGCCTACATCAGAACCTTCACCAGTGAAAAGCTCACATGGTACAACAGTGGGCCTATTACCAAGTACATGTGTATAGTAAAGACTAAACAGTTTGCTTTTAGTAGTATTTTTTTAGTAGTAGCTTTTAGTAGTGCGGCATAAAGATCTCCCCGATTTGCCATAGTTATGAAACGAAAAAGAAGACAGATGCAAGAATTCTTTTATATTCCAAAAGTAGTTCATATAATGCCATTATCATATTTTCTATGCAAAACGTGTCTTCTCTTATTTGCGATTCTGATAGTCTAGGTTAACAAAAGACACTACTGAAGTGACTCATCTCCGCTCTCTTATTGGCGTTCACGTGCCGTATAACAGCATTCTTGGAATTGCATTGTCATGGCGTGGAGTGGAAAGCATCGTGCCTTTGTTGTCGAGGAACATATCAAGAACGGTGAATCCGTGATAACGACGCAGCGCGCGTTCCGTAGGCGTTTTGGTCTCGGTCGTCATGCTCCTGTCCCAGAGGGAAAGACGATTCGCCTTTGGGTTTCAAATTTTAAACTCACTAGCTCAGCTTTAAAAAGACAAAGTCCCGGCCGACCAAGGACCGCAACAGGGGTAGAGAATGTTACACTTGTGAGAGCTTCGATACAGCACTCTCCCAGGCGTTCAGCACGGAAACATGCGGCTGCCCTAGGCATGTCAGATCGAAGTGTCCGCAGAATTTTACATCAGGAACTCAACATGCATCCCCTACAACATTGAAACGTTTCCGTTATGTTTCAAATTAGTCTCAATACGTCTCATTATGTTCCCCAGACACAAAATGTCGGTTTGAGAGTTTTAAGAAAGGTATAGTATAATTTAAGTAAAATTAGACCATATTGAATGATCATTTATTAGTTATATGATCTTTTAGCTGATGTATCGAGGTATAATGATTATTCGCCTCTTTTTCGTTCCCGCACGTCTCGATAAGTTTCATTTCATTCACCATCATCCAACACCTTGTTGATATTTAATGTGAGGTTTTTCATAATCAGAAGACAACATATTATGATAAGATTCACATTAAATTAAGCTGGTTACTCTAGTTTGTCTGACACGTAATGAGACGAATTGAGACTTATTGAAACGTTTGTTTTATAAGTTTCAATTGGTCTCAATTTGTTTCATGCGAAACTTTAACTTTAAAATGAGGCATGCTTGAACTATGCATCTGAGGGAACGATTAATATAGTTCACTATTGTTAAGGATCGCAATTATTGTAAATTTTTGTTAAACCAATTAACCCTCGAAAAATTAACACTCGATGTCTCTGTAATGTCTCATGGAATAACACGAAAGATTCAGATATCAATCAGATTCACATATCAGCTGGAACGCAATGCGATCACCTACGATTAAAAAATTATGCTAAATGCAAATCAATACCGAAACAGTCGTGATACTTGATAAATCTCGGCGTATACTTGCGTGTTAATCAGGAAATTAGTCTGAAAATAAAAATCTTGATAATGAATTTGGAATATATGCAATTTATTTACGATTCGTTCCTTCACAATTTGATATATATGATCAATGTTGATCTATCAAATTGTCGTGACTTTGGTTGCTGGACACGTCAAAAACTTCGGAAGTCTGCTTTACATTCAATTTGAATATGCAAAAATTTTACAGCATATACTATGCTCATGGAGTTCTATATGTAGTCTATATATGATGTAAAAATTCATCATTAATTTCTACCCATGCATCTCTTATATTTATAGGATTCATGATGGTATCAGAAGAATCACAATTTTGCGACTGCATTTGGAATAGATTATAATTACAACATTTTAATATTATCATGCAGCAAGTCTTTTTACGGCTGTGCTTATTCGATGCATGGACTGAGTCTGTCTTTCGATGATTTACGCAGCTTTAAGATAAAGCGGTCATTGCATGCCCATCGCATTTCATTTCCGAATAGACGAGAACTGCGCACAGATTATTTCCCCACTCCCGCCTGAGCGACTGACCTTCAAATCGACGCGTCACCATCGATAATCACATGACAGCGAGAAGGGAAACGTGCAAACGGTCTTCATTTCATTCCTGGCTACTCTGCGCATCGAACGTGATTCATTTGTCTAGCATTACGATTTTAGTGAAACGTCTACGACTTAGACCAAATTTTCTTAAACGACGCGTTGATCACCATCTTTTCTTTGGACATTTAGAGGAACTCAAATTCCGCGAACCATATTCGACCTCCACAATCAATTTACAGGTCATTTATTTTGTCTTTTCAAGTTGCCGATTAAGCTTTTACCGTTATCATCTTACAAAATATTTCGTGATTTGGTTTACTTCATATTTAGTGACTTGACTCTATTTCCTACGTTCGTAGCTGAAAACCAGGGCTTTGAATGTCATCTCGTGATAGTTTGATGCATTCTGACCACAAAATGTGTTTGGATTAATATTACCAAATGCCAGAGCTTACAGGTGAGATGTCTATACTCCTTTCATTGCCTAAGTTTAAATGAATTAATTCTGTATTAGTTATACACGTATTTTCACGAAATTATATGATTTACATTTTGAAACTTCATGAAATCACAAAAAATAAAAGAAAAATGATATTTGTTGTCAATAAAACGATAGCGTCATCTGATATCAATTAATTTGTTGCGAATTTCTTCACTCTTGAATTCTATCCGAGTCAGATTGCTTCCTCACGCCTAAGATAATTTATCATAATTAGAGGCTTGCATATTCCGAATGTTTTGTAATCCTGGAATATTATGTGGTAAATGACATCGATCGCCAGTCGCGGGTATAATTTAATTATTATTGCTGAGACTACTGTTATAAATACGTACGTGTACACAATTCTTAATGTTTATGGACTAGTGCATGCAATATGTTATGATTATGCGTGCATCCATTTGTCGAAAATCTATTTTCTATTTCCTCCAAAGAGCCGCATGAGTGTACTTTGAACCAGTCGGATGTGGATTAATTGTGCCATGTTAAGTCCTCATGCAAATTGAGTGCAAATCCATGTATCTATGAATTGTCCCATCATCTTTTTAAAACTCTGTTTCATTATCTAAGAAAAAGACTTTCTGAAATTCTCTGTAAATGTTTTAATGATGTGAATTGTTTTTTTTTGAAATATACTATGAATGTTAACGAATTGTGCCATTCGAAAGATGTTTTGCAAACTTATGTTTTTTGCTTATAAAACAAAATCTTTATTGTGTATTTCAGAGAAAGAATCGCTGCACGGAATCGCTGTCCTACAACAATCAAAACTGAAAATATGAATGGATTTAACCAAATTGATTCATCGAGTCCGTCCATAAAGTCAAGTAGCGGACTGATGTGTTCAAGTTTTCTGTTATTAGATGGAGGCTGAAGACATGGTAAGTCATTTAATTTTGTTCATCAATGTCTGTTTCAACTGCGACACAGTCCATGATGCTGTCAATTTTAGAACTCGCATCTAAGACTGCTGTTATTGTTACACAGACGTGAGCGGCGAACATTTTATGTTATCGAACTTGAATTGCATTCAATAATTTATCAAAAATGTATCTCTGTAACATTCTAACAAAGTTTCCTGGAAACGCTTTGAAACGTTCCGTTACGTAAACATAATGTGCAAGCGCTACGTATCGGAGACGTTTCCTGAAACGTATATGGAACGTTTCCGAAACGTAACGTTACGTCACATTGTTGATGGGGCATCCCTACAAAATGATGGTCGTGCAGGAGTTGAATGAGACAGACTATGAAACCAGAACAACTTTGTGTGGAGGCATTCTCAGGGAGGTTCCCCCTACAGCCGTTATGATCTGCAGCGATGAAGCGCATTTCCATTTATCGGGGATAATTAATAAACAGAACTTTCGCTACTGGTCTGACACCAATCCTCAGGAACTTCATCAGCGACCGCTCCACAGTCCGAAAGTTACTGTTGGGTGTGCCGTAGGAAATTTCGGAGTTTGGGGTCCTTATTTTTTTTGAAGAGGATGGTGTTACAGTAAGGGTAACGTCTGATCGTTATTGTAAAATGCTAGAGCATTTTCTTCGTCCGAAAGTCACCGATTTACTCAATGATCAGGAGGACTTGTGGTTCCAACAAGATGGTGCTACATCTATATTTTGATATTTTTGGTCTATGTGAAAAGACTACGTAAATTTTTGGACCACGTGCTATTTTGAGACAACTTAAATTTTCGACCACGTGAAATTTTTGAAACCTCTTTTCAGTATATGAAAAAATCCCAACGAGCTTAAAACTGTTTTTTGATTTTATCCTTAAATTATTTTTATTTATAAAACTCTTTTTTTGGTACCTTATTTTTTTTATTTTTTGGCTGTCCGGGACCGGTCATATATTCATTTTTTTGCATTTTTGGGTACCTTATTTTTTTATTTTTTTATTTTTTGCTTGTCCTAGAACGGTATTATATCCATTACTTTTGGGTTTCTATGCAATGCAGATTGGCTCCTGACTAAGCGCTGCTATCACGGCCGAAATTATGTATGTTTCAAAACTGAATACACTTCCACACTATGAGCACTGAATTATGTGATGCCAGAATAAAATCGCATGTTTTGTTGGATTGATTCGTCGCGTCGATGCACTGAGATTCCAACTAAGACTACAGAATGTTCTAAAAATTAGCAAACTTTCCACCGCACCGGAAATGTACTTTCCGGTGAGCCGTGCGATTTGATCTCATGAATTTTCTGAGAATTTTGTGCAGGCTTTCCAGAATAAGCAAACTATTTAGCCTACATCAGAACCTTCACCAGTGAAAAGCTCACATGGTACAACAGTGGGCCTATTACCAAGTACATGTGTATAGTAAAGACTAAACAGTTTGCTTTTAGTAGTATTTTTTTAGTAGTAGCTTTTAGTAGTGCGGCATCAGCGACCGCTCCACAGTCCGAAAGTTACTGTTGGGTGTGCCGTAGGAAATTTCGGAGTTTGAGGTCCTTATTTTTTTGAAGAGGATGGTGTTACAGTAAGGGTAACGTCTGATCGTTATTGTAAAATGCTAGAGCATTTTCTTCGTCCGAAAGTCACCGATTTACTCAATGATCAGGAGGACTTGTGGTTCCAACAAGATGGTGCTACATCTATATTTTGATATTTTTTGGTCTATGTGAAAAGACTACGTAAATTTTTGGACCACGTGCTATTTTGAGACAACTTAAATTTTCGACCACGTGAAATTTTTGAAACCTCTTTTCAGTATATGAAAAAATCCCAACGAGCTTAAAACTGTTTTTTTGATTTTATCCTTAAATTATTTTTATTTATAAAACTCTTTTTTTGGTACCTTATTTTTTTATTTTTTGGCTGTCCGGGACCGGTCATATATTCATTTTTTTCTCTTTAGTTGTCCTGAATCGGTCATATATTCATTTTTTTCGCATTTTTGGGGTACCTTATTTTTTAATTTTTTTATTTTTTGCTTGCACTAGAGCGGTCTTATATCCATTACTTTTGGGTTTCTATGCAATGCAGATTGGCTCCAGACTAAGCGCTGCTATCACGGCCGAAATTATGTATGTTTCAAAACTGAATACACTTCCACACTATGAGCACTGAATTATGTGATGCCAGAATAAATCACATGTTTTGTTGGATTAATTCGTCGCGTCGATGCACTGAGATTCCAACTAAGACTACAGAATGTTCTAAAAATTAGCAAACTTTCCACCGCACCGGAAATGTACTTTCCGGTGAGCCGTGCGATTTGATCTCATGAATTTTCTGAGAATTTTGTGCAGGCTTTCCAGAATAAGCAAACTATTTAGCCTACTTCAAATCGCGAAATATGTTAGATCCCTTGGATACCTTGTAGATGAAAATAGAAACCGCATTTATTGTTTGTTGCAACGCGACATGTTTCGCCTGTTCTGCTTCACGCGTGACACAGGAATGAAATACACAATGTTGAACATGATCTTGAATGAGAACACAAATATCGATCTAAGAGAGAGACAGACAAGGTCAAACATTAACATGCGGACACATAATTGGAACGGTAGTCTAGATTAGAACACAAGCTACACATGTAATAACATGTGTACACGGTCTGCAATAGAGAAGTCATACAAATAATTAAAGAGAAAGTTACCAAGGCAGACTAAGTGAAATAACGAAATCTTTTTGTACACATAGGTCGGGAGAAAAACGGCGAATAGTGAGGGCTTCCATGAAGGACAAAATAAAATAGCGTTGGTGATAAAACATGACTTTAAAAGAAGAGCGTGCTGTGGAAACGTCACAGTTGCAGGACTGCAAATGTCGAGTTATAGCACTGGACGGATTACGTGTAGATCGGGGCGGCTTACGGACGGGATTGCTCAGCCACTTCGGTACATGCTCCGGAATTCGCTCACCTAGTCTACGGTTCGTTCTACCAATATACCTGCTACTGCAGGTGCACGTGTATGAGTATATAACGCTGGAGCGTTGGTGAACAGGAACCGCATCTTTCGCTGAACGCACCGGAACACGTCGGGTGCTGAAAACGACAACAGCTTGAGCAGCCGGGAATAGACTCAAAGTCTTCTTTACCGCAGCTTTGAAGAATGCAGCTGCTCTCTCGCCGATGTAAGGAGCCTTCACAATAATCCTCTTCTTTTCGGGTCCCATCTCTGCTGGCTTATCTTCTTGAGAGCACTGACTCATGTACTTTTCGATGAAGAATAGAGGATAGCCATTAACCATCAAAACTTGCTTTATCAGTCGCAGTTCTGCACCCAAAGTCTCCGGCGAACATATTCTATGCGCCTTCATGGTAAGCGTTTTAACTAAATTGACTTTTGTAGATGCGTGGAACGAAGCTGTAAAAACTGGTGTAAAGTCCCGTCCACGTCGGTTTTCTGTAGATAGAAGTCATCACTAAGCCATCATCCCGACGAAAACAATTTACATCAAGAAAATGCAAACTGTTGGCTGTCTCCAGCTCACATGTAAATCGAATAGACGGATGTACACTATTGAAGGCTTGCAGATGACTATCAATATCACCGTCTGAGGAAACCACCAGAAACCACCGACGTGGACGGGACTTTACACCAGTTTTTACAGCTTCGTTCCACGCATCTACAAAAGTCAATTTAGTTAAAACGCTTACCATGAAGGCGCATAGAATATGTTCGCCGGAGACTTTGGGTGCAGAACTGCGACTGATAAAGCAAGTTTTGATGGTTAATGGCTATCCTCTATTCTTCATCGAAAAGTACATGAGTCAGTGCTCTCAAGAAGATAAGCCAGCAGAGATGGGACCCGAAAAGAAGAGGATTATTGTGAAGGCTCCTTACATCGGCGAGAGAGCAGCTGCATTCTTCAAAGCTGCGGTAAAGAAGACTTTGAGTCTATTCCCGGCTGCTCAAGCTGTTGTCGTTTTCAGCACCCGACGTGTTCCGGTGCGTTCAGCGAAAGATGCGGTTCCTGTTCACCAACGCTCCAGCGTTATATACTCATACACGTGCACCTGCAGTAGCAGGTATATTGGTAGAACGAACCGTAGACTAGGTGAGCGAATTCCGGAGCATGTACCGAAGTGGCTGAGCAATCCCGTCCGTAAGCCGCCCCGATCTACACGTAATCCGTCCAGTGCTATAACTCGACATTTGCAGTCCTGCAACTGTGACGTTTCCACAGCACGCTCTTCTTTTAAAGTCATGTTTTATCACCAACGCTATTTTATTTTGTCCTTCATGGAAGCCCTCACTATTCGCCGTTTTTCTCCCGACCTATGTGTACAAAAAGATTTCGTTATTTCACTTAGTCTGCCTTGGTAACTTTCTCTTTAATTATTTGTATGACTTCTCTATTGCAGACCGTGTACACATGTTATTACATGTGTAGCTTGTGTTCTAATCTAGACTACCGTTCCAATTATGTGTCCGCATGTTAATGTTTGACCTTGTCTGTCTCTCTCTTAGATCGATATTTGTGTTCTCATTCAAGATCATGTTCAACATTGTGTATTTCATTCCTGTGTCACGCGTGAAGCAGAACAGGCGAAACATGTCGCGTTGCAACAAACAATAAATGCGGTTTTTATTTTCATCTACAAGGTATTTAGCCTACATCAGAACCTTCACCAGTGAAAAGCTCACATGGTACAACAGTGGGCCTATTACCAAGTACATGTGTATAGTAAAGACTAAACAGTTTGCTTTTAGTAGTATTTTTTTAGTAGTAGCTTTTAGTAGTGCGGCATAAAGATCTCCCCGATTTGCCATAGTTATGAAACGAAAAAGAAGACAGATGCAAGAATTCTTTTATATTCCAAAAGTAGTTCATATAATGCCATTATCATATTTTCTATGCAAAACGTGTCTTCTCTTATTTGCGATTCTGATAGTCTAGGTTAACAAAAGACACTACTGAAGTGACTCATCTCCGCTCTCTTATTGGCGTTCACGTGCCGTATAACAGCATTCTTGGAATTGCATTGTCATGGCGTGGAGTGGAAAGCATCGTGCCTTTGTTGTCGAGGAACATATCAAGAACGGTGAATCCGTGATAACGACGCAGCGCGCGTTCCGTAGGCGTTTTGGTCTCGGTCGTCATGCTCCTGTCCCAGAGGGAAAGACGATTCGCCTTTGGGTTTCAAATTTTAAACTCACTAGCTCAGCTTTAAAAAGACAAAGTCCCGGCCGACCAAGGACCGCAACAGGGGTAGAGAATGTTACACTTGTGAGAGCTTCGATACAGCACTCTCCCAGGCGTTCAGCACGGAAACATGCGGCTGCCCTAGGCATGTCAGATCGAAGTGTCAGCAGAATTTTACATCAGGAACTCAACATGCATCCCTACAAAATGATGGTCAAGCAGGAGTTGAATGAGACAGACTATGAAACCAGAACAACTTTGTGTGGAGACATTCTCAGGGAGGTTCCCCCTACAGCCGTTATGATCTGCAGCGATGAAGCGCATTTCCATTTATCGGGGATAATTAATAAACAGAACTTTCGCTACTGGTCTGACACCAATCCTCAGGAACTTCATCAGCGACCGCTCCACAGTCCGAAAGTTACTGTTGGGTGTGCCGTAGGAAATTTCGGAGTTTGGGGTCCTTATTTTTTTTGAAGAGGATGGTGTTACAGTAAGGGTAACGTCTGATCGTTATTGTAAAATGCTAGAGCATTTTCTTCGTCCGAAAGTCACCGATTTACTCAATGATCAGGAGGACTTGTGGTTCCAACAAGATGGTGCTACATCTATATTTTGATATTTTTGGTCTATGTGAAAAGACTACGTAAATTTTTGGACTACGCGCTATTTTGAGACAACTTAAATTTTCGACCACGTGAAATTTTTGAAACCTCTTTTCAGTATATGAAAAAATCCCAACGAGCTTAAAACTGTTTTTTGATTTTATCCTTAAATTATTTTTATTTATAAAACTCTTTTTCAGTGTATGAAATATTTCCTATACTCATTCTCAGTATATGAAAAAATCCCAACGAGCATAAAACTGTTTTTTTGATTTTATCCTTAAATTATTTTTATTTATAAAACTCTTTTTTTTGGTACCTTATTTTTTTTATTTTTTGGTTGTCCTGAATCGGTCATATATTCATTTTTTTGCATTTTTGGGATACCTTATTTTTTTATTTTTTGCTTGTCCTAGAACGGTCTTATATCCATTACTTTTGGGTTTCTATGCAATGCAGATTGGCTCCTGACTAAGCGCTGCTATCACGGCCGAAATTATGTATGTTTCAAAACTGAATACACTTCCACACTATGAGCACTGAATTATGTGATGCCAGAATAAAATCACATGTTTTGTTGGATTAATTCGTCGCGTCGATGCACTGAGATTCCAACTAAGACTACAGAATGTTCTAAAAATTAGCAAACTTTCCACCGCACCGTAAAAAGTACTTTCCGGTGAGCCGTGCGATTTGATCTCATGAATTTTCTGAGAATTTTGTGCAGGCTTTCCAGAATAAGCAAACTATTTAGCCTACATCAGAACCTTCACCAGTGAAAAGCTCACATGGTACAACAGTGGGCCTATTACCAAGTACATGTGTATAGTAAAGACTAAACAGTTTGCTTTTAGTAGTATTTTTTTAGTAGTAGCTTTTAGTAGTGCGGCATAAAGATCTCCCCGATTTGCCATAGTTATGAAACGAAAAAGAAGACAGATGCAAGAATTCTTTTATATTCCAAAAGTAGTTCATATAATGCCATTATCATATTTTCTATGCAAAACGTGTCTTCTCTTATTTGCGATTCTGATAGTCTAGGTTAACAAAAGACACTACTGAAGTGACTCATCTCCGCTCTCTTATTGGCGTTCACGTGCCGTATAACAGCATTCTTGGAATTGCATTGTCATGGCGTGGAGTGGAAAGCATCGTGCCTTTGTTGTCGAGGAACATATCAAGAACGGTGAATCCGTGATAACGACGCAGCGCGCGTTCCGTAGGCGTTTTGGTCTCGGTCGTCATGCTCCTGTCCCAGAGGGAAAGACGATTCGCCTTTGGGTTTCAAATTGTAAACTCACTAGCTCAGCTTTAAAAAGACAAAGTCCCGGCCGACCAAGGACCGCAACAGGGGTAGAGAATGTTACACTTGTGAGAGCTTCGATACAGCACTCTCCCAGGCGTTCAGCACGGAAACATGCGGCTGCCCTAGGCATGTCAGATCGAAGTGTCCGCAGAATTTTACATCAGGAACTCAACATGCATCCCTACAAAATGATGGTCAAGCAGGAGTTGAATGAGACAGACTATGAAACAAGAACAACTTTGTGTGGAGACATTCTCAGGGAGGTTCCCCCTACAGCCGTTATGAGTAACGGGCAAAAGACCGTTCCAGGACACCATAAAATTCAAAAAATAGTATCTTTAAAAACGACATAAATTCATGAATTTAGACCCTTTTTCAGGTTTTTAAGACCTAAGTTCATGAATTTAGTCGTTTTTAAAGATACCGATTTTTCAAAAAATGGTACTTTTTAAATGGTCTAAATTCATGAATTTTGGTCATTTTTCAGGTTATGAAGACCTAAATTCATAAATTTAGGCGTTTTTAAAAATACCCAGTTTTCAAATTTTTCAAAATCTGAAATTTGAGAATTACAATTTTCACCCTTAAAATCATGACCGTTCCAGGACACCGAAAATCATAAAAGTTAAGAATCTCAAATTTGTGAATTACAATTTTTACCTTGAAAATCATGACCGTTTCAGGACTCCGAAAATCATAAAAGTTGAGAATTTCAAATTCATGAATTTTATCCATCTTTCAGGTTTTTAAAATATATCATGTGATTAAAAATATTTCTTTAAAAATGGAAGAAACAAAAGTGGATGAAACAAAAGTGGAAGAAATCGCAAGAATATATCCTTCGTTATCATATGAACGTAGTTCTACTTTAATGGACATTGAAAAAATGAACAAAGAAAAACACAAAGATAGAGTACGCTATATGAAAGATAAGGAATCTCAATTATTATTAAGATTAGAGCATTATAAAAAATTAAGAAAGAGATGGACTAATGTTAAGAATGTAACACAAGGAATTGGCATATTCTTAACAATAAGTTTAGGTGCTTTAACAATTGTCATTTCATCTGGCGTTCTTACAATTCCTGTTCTTGCTACAGCTTTGTAATACAATTAGATTTTAGTTGTACGTTAGGCAAGTTGTTTTAATTCTTACCAGCACGTCAACACAACCGCATGACGTCAAAGCATCTGGCAGCTGTTTTCATTTCTCTCTCTTCTGTCATTGTTCCGTGTACGCTAAAAGCAAAGTTCTCATTTGCAATGTCTTCCGTCAGCAAAATAGAAAGAGAATTTTGTTGCTTCGTGGATCAAGTTGTGCCTCTTATTTCACCAGACCATCTGGATTTCTTCAAAACGATATCAACAAAATTTATTCTTGAATCACTAAGAAAGAAACAGAAGACGAGTGGAAACGAAGAAGATAAAAAGAGATAAGTGTTTGAAATAATCCGAGATTCATTCAAGGATGTTGTTGATAGCAGCAATTTACCTGTATTTCTCGAGATAAAGGATATTATAAGTACATCATCGTGCATCTCTTCATTGAATAAACTCATTGGTTTTGAGAAAATTACACATCGGAATCTTCTACGTTGCTATGTTTTACAAGGAGAAGTGCTTCAGCGACTGAAGTTATTGTCTAATATGAATTATACAAAGTTCGTGAAAGAGTTAAATGAGACCCACAAAATAAAGTTTTCACGTTCATATGTGACATTACTGATCAAATTGTTCAAATTATCAAAGAACTATCCAAATTTAGCCAATTCTTCTCTATCAATTTACTTTGTGATGAAGAATTTTACATATCTTGAAGATTTTATTGATCATGAAAAAGAGGAGGAACAGCAAAGAATAGCCGAATCCATATTTGATTCACCCAATGTGCAACAAACTGAACAACAACCTGCGCAACATACTGGGCTCACGCAGGAATTAGAGGACTCGTAAATGTTGGACTCTACTTCATAAGTAACAAGTAGTAACATTTATTGCAACTTATTTGCGTGGTGATTGAAAAGTGACAATGGACGTTGACAATTTGGATTTCTGTTTTCATATAAATGTTGGACTCTACTTCATAAGTAACAGGTAGTAACATTTATTGCAACTTATTTGAGTGGAGATTGAAAAGTGACAATGGACGTTGACAATTTGGATTTTTGTTTCATTTAAAATGACTGACCTGATCGAGTTCTTTAAATTATATGGAGCACAAACAACAACGAATTTTGATCTAAAGAAAATCGCAAATCAATTGGGAATAAAGAATTTTCACATATTGATGAGTGACGAATTACAATTCCTGAAAAATAAGCCAACAATAACTATAAATTTCATAACAAATCTTCATACGTCAGATGAAAAAGGAGTACATTGGTCTGCAGGTATCTTTAATAAAAATCGAGATAATTACTATTTCGACTCTTATGGACTTCCACCTACAAATGAAGTCAAAAAATTACTTGGCAATGGAACTTATAATACATTTCAAATTCAAAAACCCTGATATCTTCATCATCTAAATCTTTGATTTCGTAAGTAATCGGATAAGTTTGATTTATTTTACAAACATCAAATATCTCTTTCGTCCAGTATCCGACGAAGCCCTTTTCAAATTTATTCTTATACTTAAATATTCTAACTCTATCACCAATTTTAAATTTCGGCTTAAGTTTCTGCAAATTCGGATTACTCTCATTCGAATAATTATTTTCGAATATTTTCTTTCGGATTAAATCAGGTCGTCAGAAGCATTCTTTGGGGTTTCTTCAATACCAGAATGAACTTTGTTATTGTACTGCTCTACAACTCCTGGTAATATCTTCAACCATTTCTGATGTTTTTGCTCAGTAAATTTCTTGAATAATTTATTTTTTAATGATCTATTGAATCGCTCAATTACTACAGCCTTCCCTGCATTTTCACTTGAATAAACAGTTTCAAATAGTGGCTGAACGTTTCGGTTATAAAATTCCGACCCTTTGTCAACAAACAATTTCTTTGGCTTTCTATTAGTTTCTTTAAAGATTTCTTCCAACGCATATTTAACTGACAGACCACTTTTATTTTTAAAGGCTTTACCCAAGCGTATCGCGTATATAAATCTATGACGGTCAATGCGTATTTGTAGTCCCTTTCATTCGGCATATGAATAAGATCAGCACTCCAAATATCATCTTTATTAAATACTTTTACTTTCAATAAATATTTAGGCTTTCTATATTCTTTATGAAATTTCAGACGCGTAGGTTCGAGCGTTGCTCTCAGACAACTTTGCTGTCGTTTCATTTAAACCCTGACCGAATAATATTTTAGCTTGTAAAGCTTTCTTAACAAACATTCTTTCAATTTTTTTTCTAAATGTAGGATTCTGAATACTATCTAATTCTTGAATCATCTTCTTATCAGCTGCATGTCGAGAACTTAGATCAGGATTTCGATAAGCTAAATCATGCCTGTAAGCTGCGGCATCTACTCTATTTATTGGTTCTTCACCTGGTTTTGGATTATTATTCTCATCTAGTCTTATATCTAATCGAGTTCCTGGACCGGTATATGAATGACCAGGAAGATGTTTTTCTTTCGAATATTTACTCCAAATAAAGCCAGGAAAGTTTTCTAATGTTTTTTGTATGTCACCACCGTAGGTAGTAGCCAAACTTTGTTTGTCGTCGTTATCTTCATAAATTTTACAATTTGAGTTTTTATTTTTGTTTAATAGATAATTCAATAAATCTAAATTAGCAATTTTTAATTTAATTAAATTTTCGGAATTTGTAGAATTCATTTTAAAAGATAAAATATTTTTAAGGATAAAATAAAATAAATGTTTTACCGAAAAGAACCTTGTTCAGAGGCTTTAGCCGATCGGACCAAAGGTCCTGAGGTTATTACCTTATCATACTAGGACTTAGATATATTCCAGAACCATCTTTAGTTTCTTTAATTTCAATTAAATCATCAACATTGTGGAGAATATTTTTAAGAACTCGTTTTCCTTCATCAACTAATTTTAATTTACTAATGAAATTATCTACTATTCCGCCACCCCTAGCAACTTTCTCTAACTCCCTATTATGACGTTTTTGTTCTTCTAATGCTTCCTTCTCTGATTTATTTTTATTTACTGCTTGGACAATATCAGCTGTCCCACCTGCAACACTTCCTGCAGCTGCTATGCCACCTATTATTAGTGGAATTAATGGGAGAATCCCGCCATTCTTTTCTTCTTGTAATTGAATATTCTCTATCATTGGTTTACTTATGTAATACTTTTTTTGTTAATCGTAATAGTTTTAGGGGTATTTTTGTCAACAATATTACGTAATTTTAATTCAACAGTTTTATTATTATTACTTTTCGCTTGCGACATTTTTAATAAAAAAATTTTAAGTTATCAAAAATTTTAATCTATTCTAGTTATGAATAAATTTTAATCTAAGAATTTTTCTAATTTATTCTAGTTATGAAAAAATTTTAAGTTATCAAAAATTTTTAATCTATTCTAGTTGTCAAAATTTTAAGTTAACAAAAAAAAATTAATTAATCGACGAAGTCTTGGGCTTTAGCCTATCCTTGCCATCTTTCCATTAAGAATTTCAATAGAATATTTTACATCTTCTAGCAATAAACCATAAGCCATCAATGAAGTTGTGGAATCTTTCTTTTCAATGTTAATTGTTACATCACAACCAGTCTTGATAATATCTTCAGATTGTGCACTCAAATCGAAACAGAAAACACGATATAAATGTCTCCAATCTCCAGGAGTTAATTGTGGTTCAACTCCAAATTCTATACAAAGATTTCGATAAGAATCATATCCTTCCATAAATTGATTATTGGTATCATCGAATCTTAATGGATCAATTGCATATCGGGTTTGATTTAATGAAACTTGTAAAGTTCGAATTGTATTAATATGAAAAAGATTATTGTTCTTATCAAAACTTGGAGAATTATTTCTTTGAAAAGTTAGTAATAAATATCTTGGAGTATTCGCAGTTCTAGTAAAATGCCAGTTAAATCTTTGTTCGGAAAAAGTTACTGAACTAGCAGTACGCTTTAGAAAATTTACTGGAATTGGTTTGTTAGTATTTAATCTTTTTGCAATAGCTGTTTCAATCTCTAAACTAGGAGTAATATGCTTAATCCACCATTGAAGTCTATCAATTTTTAAATATGCTTTTTTTCCAGTCCTACCAAAAAAGATTAATTCATTATTTGCTGTACGATGAATTATTAATTTAAATTTTAATTGATATGATATTTTATCATAATCTAAATATCCGAATAATGGAGGCAATGACCAATTTACTGTCTGTTTACTTTTCTTGTTAAATTCACGTCTTTCTTTATATGCACAATTGTTTGTTTTATTTAAATGATTTGCAATATTTTCTACATCTTTCGCAATTCCTGCTGCATCTGTTCCAGCGTGAGTTAAATCATCTATAATTATACCATCATTAGTATCAGGAAACCAACCTTCGATTTCATACTTTTTATTATTTTCACCAATTGTTACAAATCTAAGCATTGTATAAATTACACCTGGAGAATCACTTATTGTTTCTATATTTTGAGTTGCAACATCTAAACGCATTTGTGTAAATAATCTTGGAAAGAAATTATTCTCTAATGCAATATTATCGGTATCTGGTAATGGTGTTGTAAAATTGGCATCACTATATAAAGAATATTCACAGTGTAAAAAGGAATCAGGTAAATATAAATAACTTTGTTGATTATCAACTTCAAAGATTAAATCTCCTCCAGTATTTACTCTACTAGAAGATCCGGGTTCATAGCAATTCTTATATAGTCATTCTTTTTTTGATTATAACTGACGAACGGAGGATCGTCTAATCTAAATTTATTTTCAATCAGGGAAGACATTTTCATAAAAAATAATTTGACTTTTTTGTTTTTTCAAACTAGAAAATATTTTAGAATTTTGCTAAACCATTACCTCTTATTTCTTCAATTGATTTCTCCTCATGTTTACTATCAGACCCTGCTGCTCTTTTAGCAATTTTGTTTTTTGTTTCCTCTGAGAGTTTTTTTAAATTTCTTTAGTTCTTCAGAATCATTCTTAAGTTTACGAATAGTTTCTAGTTGTTTTAATTCGTTTTGTTGTTTTGAATTCGTTAACAGCATTTGATATTGCACTAGCTGTACTACCTATAGCAGCTGCTCCTTTTGCAGCAGATGCAATCAAATCTTTATTATTTTTAATTAAGTTAACGATACTTCCAATACCAGAAAAGATGCCAGCTCCTTCCGTGTGAACTGTTTCTCTATTATCATAATGATAAACAGGATTCATACGTGGTTCATGAGCAATTCTTTGATTTGAAGCAAAATGTTTAAGATTGTGTTTATAAATTATAGGCATTTTTTAGGAATAAATCTGACTTTTGGGAAAAATATTTACGATCGGCTAAAGCCTCGAGGAGCTTCGCTCCGATTGGTTAGTAACCTGAGGACCTTTGGTCCGATCGGCTAAAGCCTCGAGGAGCTTCGCTCCGATTGGTTAGTAACCTGTGGACCTTCGGTCCGATCGGCTAAAGCCTCGAGGAGCTTCGCTCCGATTGGTTAGTAACCTGAGGACCTTTGGTCCGATCAGCTAAAGCCTCGAGGAGCTTCGCTGCGATTAAGATTTACGTGTGTGAATGTCCAAAACTTCGTGATAACTTTATTAATTTTCCGTTGCACTTTATCTATTGCGTCAAGTAGCGTGTGATGTACTTTAATTTCTTTTCTATTAACTTGCATTTTCTGCTGATTCATCTTCAACGCCGCTTTAAGAGCATTTAACTTAATTTTAAGAACATCTAATTGTCTTTTAACAGAATCTAACTGTTCTTTATTTTCTTTAGAGTTTTCTTGTAAATTTTTCTTTTATTCATTTTCTAAATTGATTTTAAGAGTTTTCATTTTATCAACTTTTTGATTAAGCGAGTTTACTTCATTTATTATTCTATTCATCTTTTCCATTTGTTGAATAATTTTAGAACTTAATTCATCAACACTTTTTTGGAATGTAGTTTGTAAC
The DNA here is from genome assembly GCA_907163375.1 of Prostheceraeus crozeri. NCBI lineage: Eukaryota > Metazoa > Platyhelminthes > Polycladida > Euryleptidae > Prostheceraeus > Prostheceraeus crozeri. The sequence goes on from CAJQUW010005287.1 coordinate 197,091, forward strand.
TGTTTTAAATTTTTTTTAATTCTTTCAGGAAGTTTTTCTATTTCATCTTCTAATTCTTCTTTCATTAATTTTATCTGATGTTTATTTTTAATTACAGCAGATTTTAAATTTAAAGAAAGTAATATTAAAATTTTTGATTGTTCTGAAATCTTTTTAAAAAGTTTTGCTATATCTGCTTCTAGCTCTCTATCCTTGTTATCAAGTTTTAATAATTTTTCGTTTATTGATTTGTCATTAAGTTTAAGCAACTTTAATTCATTCATCAGTGGAACCAAAACATCATTTATATATTTTTCTTTTAAGTCATTGATTTGTGTATCAACATATTGTTTATTTGTTAACCCTGTATTTTGTTGCGGAAGAATAGAAAGATGCAATGGACCAGATAAAACGTCTCCAGTTTTCATGATATAATTTTCTATCTCTATTTCTAATTCACGATTACTCGGGATATATGCACCTCCACCAACATTTGGTAACATCATTTTTAAAACAATAAAAAAGTAATTTTTTTATATAATGAGAAAAAAAATTTTCTAATAAAAATAAAAAAATAAAATTTTTTCTAATAAAAATAAAAAAAATGGAAAACCAAATTTAAAAAAATTATATTCGCCCGCATCATCCTGTTCTTCTTATTCGACGAGATCAACGGGATTTGAAAATAAATGTTTTGACAATAATAATAATAATAATCCATGTATAGATGTTAATATTTTATTTGAATTACAAGCTAAAAGATTTAGAGAACAGACTAAAGGTTTACCTTCTATAGAAACCAATTATTGTATTTTTCCAGGTGATCCATTTATAAAATTTATGGAGATTGTAAGTAAGTATAATGATGTGGCTTATGTAGAATTAAATAAAGAAAGTATGGTTATAATTGGTCATAATAACGTTTATGGTTTTATTAGAGCAGTATTACCAATTAGTAATACTGATTGGATAGAAAATAAAATTATTAATTATATCAATATTAAAGAATTAGTTAAAAAATTAAAATCCTTTTCAAAGGAAAAAATAAGATTATTTGTTGATGAACAAAACCAATATAATATTCATATAGAGAGTAAAAAGCATAACGAAGAATTATTATGTCAAGTTTATTATAGAGACACAATTTATAAACAAGAAACATTAGAAATGCCGCAAAGATATGATGATGATACTTATATAGGATTATATTCAAACTTAAATATTAATTTGTTGAAACCTTACATAAATGGTTTGGCTTAACAAGAAAAAATTTATATGTGGACAACACCTTATACTATTAACAATGTCCATAATCATAATCATAATAATCCTCTGAATCATATTGAAGAATCTGATAAAGATGATGATGATTCTGAAACATCTGAAAAGGTGTAAATGGTAAAAAAGATTATAAAAATATTAGTAATTATAAAAATTTAAGTGAAGAAAAATTTATATCTCATACTGATATACATGATATTAATACTACGAGTACATATAATCAAAATTTATCTAAATTTCATTTTCTTACAATTGAAAATAATAATGATGGCATAGTTGAAGACACTGTTAGACAACTATGTGTCGGGTCTACAAAATTTAAATTAGGATTTACATCTAATCAATTAAAATTTTATCATCTTTAATAAAAACTAAAAGTGATTCAGATTATGGTGGTGTTATTAAATTTTCCAAAAGACATCAAAGACCAATATTTTTCTCTATTATATTATTATCAGATAAAAAATGTAATTTAGAGTTAGATATTCCAATAAGAGAATGGTAGCCAATTCCAAAAAGTGTAATTTATGATGATGATGAAGAATCAATTTATGATGATGAAGAATCAATAGTTAGTGAAAATAAATTTAAATTATCTTTTGATAAAACATTATATGATGAAACTTAATATGATAAAACTTAATGTGATAAAGAAAATAAAATAACTAAAGAACGTGAAATATATAGTAATATAAAATAACTCTCAAGTCCTTGATATTAGAATGTTTATATCTAAAATTAAAACACAATTTTTTTCTTTAAAAAATAAAAAAAATGGAAAATACCAAGTTTTATTGTAACTTATGTAAAAAAAAGTTGCAAACAAAAAGAAGTTATCAATCTCATTTAAATAGTAAATTGCATTTACAAAATGTAGATCGAGTTGATGAAGGAAATATATTAAAATTAAATAGTTATAAAAACTATCTAGAAACATTGCCTACTGATATAAAAGTTAAAAAAATGTTTGATGATTATTCACATTCGGAATATAAAAAAGTTTTTAATAGTGAAGAGGAGACCCTACCAAACGGAAGATATTTATTTAGCGATACTGATGAATTTGATGAAGCTGAACGAATCGATGAAGCGGAACGAACCGAAGGTTCTAGGGCTTCGCCATTAACAGATATAAAATATTTATTTAATGAATCTGTTGAACATAATGAAACCGATGAAACTTTTTATAATGTGTTAACAAATATATTTAGAAAATCTTTCAAATGTTATATGAATGTAGAAGTACTTTATACAAAAAATGGACCTGATGGAATTCCTGAAGAAATAATACAAGGACATTTTACAAATTCACAAGAAATTCATAATGTAAATGATATACAACCCATATTTGAATCGATGATACTTAAATTAGAAAATTGTATAAATGAAGCCCAGTTACGTGAATCTGGTTGGAGATTTGTTAAAATACTATCTAAGAAAATAGTAATTGATAAATATAAAAATAATACTGGTGGTACTTATGTTCCTTTGCCTTTCAGTTCACCACAAATAATGAACATAAAAAATGAAGATGATTATTGTTTTCTGTGGAGTATTATAGCACATTTACATCCTGCAGAATATCATAAAGAAAGACTAAGTCATTACAATAAAGAAGAATACATAAATGAATTTGATCTCTCTGATGGTTTACATGAATTTCCATATGATTATAATAGGTTAAAAAAGTTTCATAAAAAGAATAAAAATTTAATAGAAGTAAATGTTTTTGAATTAAATGTGAATTATGTTTCTATTGGTAATATTACTCCATTTTACTCAGATTCAAAAAAATTTTATTTGAATAATAAAAATTTATGTCAATCAGAAATAGTATATAATGATAGAGGAAATTACATGCATCATAATATTTTTTACCAAGGAAATATAATATGTACTGAAAAATTTGAAATTATAAAAACACTATCACCAATAATGATTAATCATAATAATTATAAAGGACGTAATTATAATTATGATTGTGATTCCGATTATTTATCGTTATTTTTAGAATATCAACAAAACTTTCAAACTTTAAATGAAATTTTACAAAAATGTAAAACAGATTATCAACAACAAACAAAAGTATTAGTACAAGAATATGGCCATAAATATCAAAATAAGATAGAAGCGATATAAAAATTAAATGAAGACAATAAAGAATTAAATAATGAAGAAAATGAAACCAATCAAAAAATAAATGAATGTTTAAAAAAATGTCAACAACAATATAAAGAACAATATGATAAAGAATATAGTTATCAGTTACAAATATTAAATCAAAATTATCAGCAGACTGAAAAAGATTTACAAAGACAAATTGATTTAACACATGAAATATATCAAGATAAATTTGAAAAACTAGAACAAACAAAACAATCAGCACAAGCGAATATATTATATTATCAGGGACATTTTATATTGTGTAAAGATGTATCTATATTTACAAAAACTTCAGATAATGCTAATTTTCTCTGTCTCAAATGTATGACGAGCTTTAGAACTAAAGAAGAAATGAATAGACATTTGGAGAATTGTCAACAAAACGAAGCAGTTGAAAATACTTTTCCTAAAGATGATTATTTAGAATACAATAAATGGTATTTCAAAAATAAAGTACCCTTTACAATATATTGTGATTTCGAAGCATATAATGTTAATATGACACAAAAGCACGGGACATTGGAGATGTCTTCCAGGGCTTCGCCCGATTCTGAAAATGATAATTCTGAAAATGGTACGGGCCAAGCCCTAGAACCTTCGATTTCTAAATATGAAAAAAGTTCACCTGAAAAAAGTGTATCTGAACAAAGTAAAGAAAAATATTTATTTGAACAAAAACCATTATGTTGGGGAATGTACATTCATTCAAATTATCCTGAATTATTTAAATCAGAATATTTTCAATACTATGGTGAAGATAGTTCAGAAATGTTTACAAAGAAAGCAGAAGAATTACAAAATTATTTTTCACAATTGCTTGAAACAAATATACCAATGACTCCATTAACGGATGAAGAAAGAAAACATTTTTATAATGAAACAAAATGTTATTACTGTGGAAAAGGTTTTACAAATAATTATAAAACTGGCAGAGGTAGATATCTTGATAAGGTAAAAGATCATGATCATCTAAATGGATTATATAGAGATGCAGCACATAATTCTTGTAATCTTAATGCTAACAAATTTAAATATAACTTTGTTCCTCTATATTTCTACAATGGTTCTAAATATGATTTCCATTTAATAATGAAAGATTTATTTTCATCTGAAAAATTACAACAACAACAAATAAATGTACTATGTAAACAAGAAGAAGAATATTTTTCAATGCAATTAGGTTGTATTAGAATTTTAGATGCATTCAGATTTTTTACTCCTTATTCATTAGATGTTATGGGAAAAACTTTGAAACCTGAACAATGTAAAATATTAAATAAATATAATTTAAAACCTTTAAAAGGCATATTTCCGTATGAATATATAACTGGAGATTTTAATTCTGTGAATAAAATTATGGAAGAAAAACAACTTCCTCCAATAAATAAATTTAAATCAACATTAAAACAATCACAATTATCTGAAGAAGACTATGCAGAAGCTGAAAAGAATTGGAGAGAGTTAAATTGTAAAACAATGTATGATTATACAATGAAATATCTTCAGATAGATGTATTAATCCTTACTGATCTTTTTGAAAACTTTCGTGACATGTGTTTAGAATATTACGGAATAGATCCATGTTATTGTTATTCTACACCAGGTTTAACATGGTTAGCAGGATTAAAACATACTGGCATTAAACTTAAACATTATAAAGAAAATACATACGATAAATTATTATTTTTTGAATCTGGAATTAGAGGTGGAGTTTCATCAGTTTTAGGTAATCGTTATGTACAGTGTTACAATAAAAAGTAAATCCTGATGATTATGGAATAATGAAACCTTTATCTCCAGAAGAAAGTGATCAGTTTATAAAATTGTTTAATCAAAATATAGAAGGACTTATATCAAATGAAGATAGTCAAGCAGCAGTTGATGAAATCATGAGAGAAAACTATTTGTTATATTATGATTTTAATAGCTTATATTCTTCCTGCATGATACAAGAATTACCAACAGGTGAGATGGATTGGTGTAATATTCTAGATTATCAAAAAACATATGATGGAAATTATAATCATGGCTATATATATGAAGTTGATTTAGTATATCCTGATGAAATAAAAGATAAAACAAAATATTTTCCTTTCTGTCCCGAAAACAAAATTCCCAATATAGAAGATTTTTCAGATTATCAAAAATCTTTAATTCCTAAAAAATACAGACCAACAAAAAAACTTATGTTAACACAAAGTAATAAAAGAAAGTATGTTGTTGAAGGAAGAATGCTAGATTGGTATTTAGAACATGGAATGATTCTCACCAAAATACATCGAAAACAATTTTATCAAAAATCTAGGTGGTTAAAAAATTATATAGAGTTCAATATTGAAAAACGTAAAATAGCTAAAAGAAATAAAGATGATTTTGGAAACGTGTTCTTCAAATTAATGAATAATGCATTTTATGGTAAGACTTTAGAAAATGTGCGTAATAGACAAAATATTGAAATAGTTTATGATAAAGATAGGTTTCAAAATTTAACAAGGAAACCTACATATAAAAGAACTACTAGATTTAGTGATGAACTATGTGCTGTACATTTACGTCGAATCAGCGTAAAACATGATAAGTTTAATTTTATAGGATTCACTATATTAGAATTAGCTAAACTATTTATGTATAGATTTATATATGATTATTTAGCACCTGCTTATGGCTGGCGAAAACTATAAATTACACTTTACAGATACCGATTCTGTTTTCTTAGAATTAACAATACCGTATAATTCTTCACTTGATGAAGAAATAGATAAAATAAAAGATTTTAGTCATCCTTCAGAATTATGTAAAGTAAAAGATGAGTTAGGAAATGAAGATTTCATAACAGAAGCTATATTTTTAAAATCTAAATGTTACTGTTATGATACAACTAATAATATTAAAATGCATAAAACATTAAAAGGAATTTCAAAGGCATCAGTGGCTAACCAAATAACATTTCAAGATTATAAAAATGCATTATTTAATAATGAAATAAAAACAGCATGTAATTATAGACTTAATTCAAAGAAACATAAAATGTATTTAAAAGAAGAACATAAATTAGCATTAGATCCATTTGATGATAAAAGAAAAATTTTACCTGATGGAATAACTACTTTACCTTTTTAATTTTCTAATTTCTAAGATAGACAAATTTGATATATATAAAATAAAAAAATATATTGTAACACTATATTTGTATATTTTTTATCACTCGGCAAACAAATGTTCTATAACTCTATCATGAATTTTTTTATCAATATTAATTGTGATAAATCCATAATCTTTTGACCAAGCATTGTTAAACGATTGTTTAAATTCATCTTTATTTCTTACACATAAATGTTTTAACAAATCACTTAAGTTTCTTGCATTTATTTCAAATAGTATAAATATATTTGCATTCTTTCTAATAACACTTCCGTCTAATGAATACATACTTTGTGTTAAATAAAATACACTACAGTTATTATGTCTTCCTCTTGTGAAATAATTTCTCTGAACTGACTGATTTCTATCATTAACACAATCATCAAAAATTACACAATGTTTCATTGTTTTATCTAGTTTACTAGGTTCTTGCATATTACCACTATCATCTATTAATTGTATCTTTATATGCTTATTTCTATTGGTTTCAACTAACTGATTATTTTTGCTGCTTCTTCACACCACGAACTTATTTCTTCTTCATCTTCAGATTTTTCATATTTGAATAATGAAGCAATTGCTGTTTTTTAAGATTATTTTCAAATCCATATTTTAAAAATTGATAGACGGGTTGTTCTGCTGTTGTTGTATAAATTATAAAATTGTTATAATCCAAAAAATTAGGAGTCGTTAAAATTTTAAATAATAGATACGTTTTTCCACATCCTGATCTTCCACAAATAACTGACAAAACTTTATTAGATAAATTTGGATGATGATTAAATTTAAGTTTTTTTTATTTAATGGTAGTACTTCACTCATTTTTTAATAAAAAAATTTTATTTTCAATTTTTTTATTTTTTGCTTCTAAAGAAGAAGAATGAGAAGAATAATAATAAGAAGAAGAAAATTAAACTTCTCTAGCTTCGCGTGGGAATTTATACCTCTCGAACGGGAGTTTATACCTCCCGAACGGAGGTGTATACCTCCCGAACCAAAAGATCTATCATAATCTCTTTACCTCCAAAATTTATTTCTTGTCCTTTTTCATCAGTGATTCTCATGTTAATGTTGTTAATAGTTTTTCTTGTAATAGGGAAATATATTAATGTTTGTGGAATTACATTTAATCTATAACCAATGGGTACAGTAAAAGCTGGAAAACTGAATATTAAATTTGACAATTTACCATTTATATATCCTCCTTCAATAATGTCACAATGTACAACAATTGAATTTATTTCAGTTATTTTAGGAATCTTCTCACCTAAATGATAACCTTGACTATAGGTTTGTTTATTAAATCCCAATAGTTTTGACAATGATCTATCATGATTAAAATCAACTTGATGATTTTCGTCTAAAGTAAGAGAAATTTATTGACTGCTGGTTCAACTGCGAAATGTAATTGCTTCTTATCTTTAAATGGTATACCTAAATGTCTCTTAATTTCATTTGATATTGATTCAACTTCGTAAGAACCAGGAAGAAAAGTTAGTACTTTCCACGTTTTGCCTTTATCAGTAGAATATCTAAATTGATCATTCACATCTTTGATAACGTTTTGAATAGTGTTAAATGTGGAGAAACTAGTCAATGCAATTTGATAATTTTTATTTTGCTCCAAATGTAGAATGGGTTCTAAATTACAAGTGTGTGATGAAGTAGTTGTTATAATTTTTAACGTTGTACTAAATTTTGATGAACCCAAAATCTCTGTCAAATTTTCTAAATGATTATTAATTTTGTCTAAATCTGCTGAACACATTTTTTAGTTGAAATTTTGAATAAATGTCTTTTATAAAAAAAATTAAAAACAACAACATATTTCAGCTACGGGCGAAGCCCTAGAACATTCGGTTCGTTATATTTTTATAATCCTCTTCATTTAGAATCTTCTTTTCTAACAGTTTTTTCAATATAGCATGAATTTCATTGAAACTAGAATTATGTCCTTCTTTTATTGCAGACATTAAAATATTTAATCTATTTAGTAATTCTTGTGGATCATCTGGTAAAAATACAGTTGTTTTTGTTTTAAAACCTTTTCCTACTTTAACCCCCGGTGATAATAAATTTTCTAATTGTTTATAACGTCTAAGAGATTTTACTGCACCAACTCTATCTAACATAGCTTTATATTTTATGAGATCTTCTACAGCATAATTATTTAAATCTGCTCCTCTTAAAAGATCAACAAAATTTCTATCTAAACTAAAAGGAGATTTATCTGGTGAAAAAATTAAACCTCGAAAAGGTTGTGGAAATATTTCTTTTTGTCCGAGATAAAATCTAGGTATTGTTTTTCCATCTATAAATGAAATAGAATGTTCAAATTGCATAGATTTTGGTAATTTCTTATTAATGTTTGATCCTAGTAATCCATAGTCATCTAATATAGTTTTGTGCTCTGGATCTGTTATATCAATTTGTTTATCATTATTTGTAAGTTATTTTTCAAGAATTTTAAATGGTTTCATAGTTTTTTCAAAATCAGTTTTTACTTGCTCGGTTTGCTGCATTTTTTCAAACATATCAGATTGAATACCAGCTTTTATCATTCTATGTTGAAGATGATTTTCTTTCATAATATTTCTTTGTTTTATTAACTCTTCTAATTGTTTTATTCTTTTAAAATTATCAGCTCTAATTTTATCCATTTTTAAAATATAATATTTGAATTTTGTGGTAACATTGGAATACAACAAAAACATTTTACTGAACAAATTATTTTTTTATTGCTTTGTTGTCTGACATCTTTTCGTTTAAAGTTTTCTCGTTTTAAGTTTTGTCGAATAAAGTTTTGTTTAATAAAGTTTTGCTTAAATTTTCGCTTAAAGTTTTTAGCTCTTCTAAAAAAATTTTGTCATTTTCTTCATTAGAAATTTTACCATCACTAGAAATTTTGCCATCCTGTTTATTCTTATCATCAACTTTTTCTGACTGTAATTGAAATGATATTTGATTTACTTCATTAGCTATTTGATCAAATTTTTCAATCTCATCTAACGTAATAACATTATCATCACATACTCTTTGAAAGTAGTAATGTAGTTTATCATAGACTTCTTTAATATGTAAATGCTTAGTTTTTAATGATTTTCGTTTCCTAGTTATTAAGGATTTATCTAACATTGTAACAAGTGAAGTTGCAAAAACACCCGTACCTGTTAAAGCTGTAGCAACTACTGGAATTACTAAAACACCTGAAGATATAACAATTGTTAAAGCACCTAAACTTATTGTTAAGAATATGCCAATTCCTTGTGTTACATTCTTAACTTTAGTCCATCTCTTTCTTAATTTTTTATAATGCTCTAATCTTAATAATAATTGAGATTCCTTATCTTTCATATAGCGTACTCTATCTTTGTGTTTTTCTTTGTTCATTTTTTCAATGTCCATTAAAGTAGAACTACGTTCATATGATAACGAAGGATATATTCTTGCGGTTTCTTCCACTTTTGTTTCATCCACTTTTGTTTCTTCCATTTTTAAAGAAATATTTTTAGTCACATGATATATTTTAAAAACCTGAAAGATGGATAAAATTCATGAATTTGAAATTCTCAACTTTTATGATTTTCGGTGTCCTGGAACGGTCATGATTTTCAAGGTAAAAATTGTAATTCACAAATTTGAGATTCTTAACTTTTATGATTTTCGGTGTCCTGGAACGGTCATGATTTTAAGGGTGAAATTGTAATTCTCAAATTTGAGATTTTGAAAAATTTGAAAATTGCGTATTTTTAAAAACGCCTAAATTTATGAATTTAGGTCCTCATAACCTGAAAAATGACCAAAATTCATGAATTTAGACCATTTAAAAAGTACCATTTTTTGAAAAATCGGTATCTTTAAAAACGACTAAATTCATGAACTTAGGTCTTAAAAACCTGAAAAAGGGTCTAAATTCATGAATTTATGTCGTTTTTAAAGATACTATTTTTTGAATTTTATGGTGTCCTGGAACGGTCTTTTGCCCATTACTGTTACGATCTGCTTCGGTTTGCTAGAAGTGTGATTTAATACGAAATGGACGGCACCATTGAGGACCTATTTTAGTGTGTCGTGGGCAAAAAGGAATTCCTATACCTTCAGAGAGAGGAAAAAAAAAATGAGTCGTGCGTTCGTTGGGATTAATGTGAGTTCCAGCAATGTGTTCGATTTACCAAAAATTCCTACAGATTCGAAGAATTCAGCCATTGCCACAAGGTTACCTCCATAATGTTGGGCCCTTCCGATCAATATTAAAGAAAGTAGCCGGCGTACGAAATTTAGTTTCACATGATGATCCTTCTCGGCCATTGCTCATGTATAGTGATAATTGAAATCGAAGCCCACAGCGATTGTGTGTTTCGGGTGTGTGCGGACGTGAGATAACAGCACGCACGCATCTCTCAGGCTTGGTGTTCCTCCGATGACAGCTTATTGTTTGCCATTTCAATAGCAAGTGATGAGAATTATCATGTCGGAGGGAAGCAAGTTTTCTAATGCGGTGGCATGTGCATTTCAATATTAAGGTCACATGCAATTCTTCCTTTCTGGGAAACCGAAGCGCGCGTAGATGGAATCTAAATTCTGTTGGTTACATGGCTTTGGTCGCGGTTGACTCAGCTCTTCCCCCGTGCATGTAGGCGGACAAGCCCCTGGAGGTAACAGGTCGTCGTCATACTTTCATTCATTCTTTGGGTGCATAATTTGTATCATGATTCTCATCGGGTTTTGTGAAGAGTCGGAGGGACCCGGATTCTTACCGACTGATGTGCGAATGGTCATCCAGCGACTAGGATTTACAGCTTCCAGACTCCGTTTGATGGATAATCACGTGGCCGCAGGCCAAGTTTGTAGACACTTGCTCTTCTCCAGAACCGAGCCAAGCTGCGGTGCCTCATTGCAATTCATCAAAATGGCCCTGATCGTTGATGTAAGGTTGTCGTTAAAAAACTTAGTGCTAACTGCTGGAAAAAAGCTCTTCCGCATCTCTACCGAGGGGCCTGTTACACCTCCAAGATTTTTTTTAGGGCTTTTTAAATTTTGAAGCGCAGCACTTGCTTCGTGCAAGCTCGTCATTGGGTTTTGAGATGTTTTACGTCACGTTCTGCACGCTATTCCTGTTGAAACTTGCAACTTTGGTCCGCGACTGATTATTTGATTCGCATTAGCTCTGGTTCCCAAAATTTAAAGTGAGGGAATAGTTTTTAATCTTCAAGAAATTAATTAATGGAGATGATATTTTCTTGAGGATTATTTGTTGATGCCAACGACACTGATCCACCAACTCATAATCACCCCGCAACGGCCAATTGACATCATCGCATATTTGATGATAAATTCACAAACTCCATTCATCGATGAAAACAGAAAGGGTAAAGGCATAAGATGAGCCCTGTATCTCTACTATAATAATCTACAGCCGGAATGCAATCCATTAAACAGGGGCGCATGATCTGCCGGGTAAAATAGCTATAAAAAGTCAATTTCAACAGAGATGCTTTTTGAACGTAATCTTTAAAAAAAATTAGTCATGGAGAGGATTATTCTAGTGAGAATGAATACTGATATGTTACTAGAGATGCACGCATTATCTCGAGTAGACGATATGAAGTACAAAAAGACATAAGATTTACATATAGAGGATTGAGCTTCATGATTTCTAAAATTTATTCTATTCTTTTGATATTGATGAATGCGTGTTTGTATGGAAGTGCTTCGATAAATGATCAATTTACCTTCAGGTATTTAGAAATGCCTCAATGCAAGATACAACAAACCTAGAAAAACTACATTTATTAATTTTTTTGGAATATTGCAAAATGATTATTGAAAAACAAGCATCATGAAGTAAAGTTAAAATCTTGGGATCAACACATTAGCTTTGTTCAATCCAGGACTATGGTAGTTGAATCATGAAGAAGTCAGCCATTAAAAATGGATTTACTTAAATAATTGTACAGAATCTGAAGGCAATCAAGTCTACACAGGACTCCATGTTACCGAGAAAATTGTCCTTGCGATATGAACACTTGCCTCTAATGGCGTATCAGTAGCAACCATGGAGAGCCACTGGAAAATGGCTATGTATTGATTCAGATTTCACCATTTGGAAAATAATAAACATTCTATGTATACTATGCGACCAAATTTAAATACAAAAAGTACTTGATTTGTTTCCATCGATTTGCATCGATTTGTTGAAGCATCATCAAGGTATCAAGTCAAATCAGCAATGAGTGTTTATGTAACAAGTTGAAAGATAATTGTTAAACACAGTTAAGAACAAGCGGGAAAATGAAATTACCTAGCCGGAATGGAGGCAATTGCGCATTTACAATTTTAATCTACGACATTTCTCTCTGTAGTACAATTACAGAGTTGATATAAACGGATCACCTAAATTTCGCTGAAAATAAATTGATTTATGTTCCAATCGTGTCTTACATCAAAGTGCTATTACATCGTTGAGATCATGCATTTTCAGCTTCAAAAATGGAGAAATTGATAGACTTGTATCGTATTTGTATTTGCTGAGTAGTGCTCAAAATATGAAAATCGCTCAATTTGGAATTGCAATTTTTCATCGAAGACATGTGAGTATGATAATAAATCAGGATATGGTGAGAAAGAGCTTCTCTATTGAGAGAATCTGCGCTCTCTATTGACATTTGGTCATCAAAATCGGGTGGACTAATAAAAATCAGTGATATCTGAAGTTATCACACAATTCATGATTTTTTGGTTGAAAATGTCGCTTCACTATTTCATCAAAAATATTAATGTTTGGTATCTTCAGAATCTTTCTATGTGAGGAGTACGAATATTCAAAGTCATGTTTACATGCTTTCATAGTTCTTTTTCATACTTCTTCTATATTTTTTTTTCATTTCGCGAAAGTGCACAAACAAAAATGTAAACAATTAGCAGTGCTATGAGAGAACAAAGAGCTGCATTTACCAATTATTTGTTTTGAATCTTGTTATTGCATATTGTTGTTATTTTGTGGAAATGAGAAAAAATATTGAAGAAGTAGAAAAAGACTATTGAAAGCATGTGAAATGCACTTGATATTCGTACTCTCACATAGAAAGGATTCTGAAGCTACCAAACATTAATATTTTGATGAAATAGAGAAGGCGTAGATTTTAACTAAAAAGATCCTGTTGTGTGATAATTCACGATATCATGAATTTTAATAGTCACCGATTTTTTGAATGACAGAATGCAATAGGGAGCTCCGACAATGCTTTTTCAATGGCCCTGATTATTATCATGCTACATGTATCGGATTGAAAAATTGCAATTCCAAATGAGCGATTTTCATATTTTGAGACTATAGCAAATACAATACTGGTTACAAGTCTAACATATCTCATTTTTGAAGTGGAAAATGCAAGATCTCACGTGATAGCACTTTGTTGTTGCGACACGACTGGAAGGCATTGGAGAATCAGATGAATTAGCGAAATTTAGGTGATCCGTTTTTTATGATCAGCTCTATGACAGAGAATCGCATTGTTCACTAATTGTCTGTTTCATGCATTGTAATCAATAAGGGAATTTAGCGATGCGAGTGTGTTAGACCGGCAGACATAGAAAAATATTGGCTTCGTTTAGTGAGTGTGCTTTGTAATTTCAAAATCTTTGTTCTCGTAGGATTATGTCATCAATCGAGTAATCAGGTGCCTACGCGTTCAAAAGGTAGAACTGAGCATGCCCGCATTTGAATTTGTTGATGTATTAGAGATGAAGATCGTTAGACAGGATCTTTGTTGGGAAAGATATTTGCGAGTTTTTCATTATCTTATAAAGATAAGATTTCTTTATTGTTTTGAATCTTGTCGTCAATATTCTTTCTTAGTATCAGATGTTTCGACTTCAGGAGCATCAAAAGCAATTGAAGAAATGTATTTTGAGAGCTATTTGCTGCTCAGTTTCATATTTTGAACTGAAGCATCGTGTTTTTTCTTTAATTCAGTCTTTAGTCGAAAAGAATTTTGATGCCACTCTTCGTTAAAATTTTAATATTCTCAGATTCGGTCATCAACTGAGTCGCCAGAGTCCGAAATGGAATCGTAGTCAAGGGAAGAATCGAGCCATCATTTTTGTGCTGAGTATTCGAGTCATCGATTTGTTTTAAATTTTTCGCAAGTCATTCCGAACGTATGACTGCGTGAATTCGAAGATTATGTTCATGATCTTCAATCTACATGATGGAGTTAAATGTGTACGAGGCTTCAATCTTGGCTCAGTCATGGAAGTACTTGTGATTCCCTAGAAAGATTCAAGGGGTTGGATAGCCTTGCCTGATCTTTGATACATCAACAAGTGATACAAACCAACCAGTCCACCACAAAATAAGCAAAAAATGTACCCACTATTGAAGCATTACAAAATTATGTAGGGCCACAGTGCTTATAATGATGACCTTATTTTGAATAAGCCGTATCTATTCTGCGTAAACCCTGATTGATGCCTAAATAAAGCACTTCAAAAATTATCGAAAAGAGATGAGCATATCCACCTCTATCATTAACCACGAAAAGAACAATATTCGCATATACAATTGTCTGTTGCGTTGGAACAAGTGATGTTTTGCTTTACTCAGCAAATATTTCGTTTCTTTAATTTATTTTAAGATGTAAACGCTTTCTTAAAATCACAATGAAGATGCTCGCATAAAGGGGGGATGGATCTGTGTTGACATGAAAACGATTTTGAAGAAGACAAGTCACTTGATGAATTATTGAGTTTGATAATAGATGTTGAGTGAGAGAGTATGACATAGCAAATTCTTTTGATACCTTATGGATTGCTTTTATATTTAGATGATAAATAGAACGCACACGCATAAAGGTTACTTTGAGTTTTCTTTTCGTTATTATTCAAATGTTGTTGACGTTTTCTTGATGGAGCTGTGGAGTGCTACACTGATTATTATCATTCATTTCTACATCAAATTGCCTAATGCGAAATCACAACCATGGATTGAAAATTCAGCATTCAACGTTTGTTTTTCACAAGTTTTGGGCAATGTTCGTTGGTAGTAAACATGCTTTAAATTCGAAGGATTCGAGGAATTGATGCAATTCCTAATGTTGTGCACGATATAATTTCAAACAGTGAGATTATTTTGTAGATAAAAAACACTCATTAATTTTCAAAGATATAGGAATTAGTATATAGCCACCTGAATTTTCTAGCGGGTAAGCCACAATTTTTCGAAAAAAATATGACGATCGACATTGACCGTCAGAAACATGTCTTACTTCATATTGCATAAGCGATTGTTTAATGTGCGAGTGCAAAAAGGTCGTGCGACTTATGTAAAATTAATGTTTTTTTAAATTATGTATCATTCATTTATGCCAACTGTAGTAGGTTTTAGTTGATGTCTAGCTTAATTTACTACTGCTGGCTATAATAATATGATCGCTAAAATCAAATGAAATGGACATTATCCTTCTTATATGGAGGTTTTTTGAAATCAATCTGTCATTTTAGATTAAATACGATCCCTGGATCATAGATAATAGACAATAATGTGAATCAGTGATCACCAAGGCAAAATGCATGGAGTAGACTTAGACCAAAATCCATATTTCAAAGAGGCCGCTTAATTTCCAGGAAAATTTGACACTCAGTTTTTATAATTTTGCTGTGATATGCTTGTAGACGTATCATTCTAGAGGAACTGAAAATCACTTTTCACAAGCCAAAATGGGATTCATTAATACAATCCGCTTAGTATCGCTCATTTGTATATTATGTGTTCTCAAGTTACATAACGATATTCGTTTGTTTGTTAAACCCTGATTGTTGTGTTTTGCAGTTTACATCGTCTTTCACGTTGGGATTTTAATTTTTAACCCTCTGTATTTATTGGGGACAGAGGGGACAACCCTGAACATCGATAAAATTCAGCACAACAATGTTCTAGTAATGCGACGCTTTTCGGCAAACGTCGACTGCAATGTCCACAGAAAATTTTTGTGTTGATTAAATTATTGGAATAATGTAGCGATTGATCATTCAAGCGATTAGCGATTCAAATTTCAAAATTTTGACAGCAAACACGCGAGGCCCAATGTTGAAGATTTTTACTTCTCTACACTTCCCAACGACCTATAAATGCGCAAACTTCAGGGTGCGTAACAAAGCAGTAAATTCCAGAGTCTCGCAATTAACCGGATCTTTCTCACAGTACGGCTTACCAGTCTTTGTCGGTATTTGATTAAGTAATAAAACCGGTATTATTACCGTATCAATTCTAAATTCTACTTTCATCGAGCAGATCTCGAGGTTGCCAAATTCATGCATGCGGTTTGGCGTGTAAAAAATACATGTAGTTACAACGACAGCCAATATACAATGATTTTTCGTTCTGATGAATGTTTCATTAGAATTAAGCACAAATCCAGTGTTTTCTGGTCTCATTGATATTGTGTTGTGTGTGAAACTTTCTTTTAAAAAATTACCAGCAGGCGGAAAGCAGATCTCTACCGTTTCGACTAAAGTAGGTGCAATATCAAGACGCGAAAGTCATCAATAGGCTTGAAAGATGAAATCCAGCTAGCTCACTATACTCTGTTCTGCAGTTGAAATTATTCCCTTGGTTATGACCGCACTGAAATTTCTAGGAGACACATCTTCTCAATGTGAATAGTGTTGCAGCGATTCAGGTAATAGCTCTTTTCATACAGACTGATCGTCAATTGTCATTTCATCGCTTCAGAGGATGTTCTAGGCCTTCTTTGTTCTTTTCACAAAGATTCACGATTGAGATATTTAGAAATTTGTGGTGTCATCCTCATTTTCTCGTGAAAAAAAACAAGCAATGGTCAATCTCGTCATAAATTCTCAACAGTATACACATTAACAAGGTTTTAATAATGTAATGTAGGGCACAATGTAAGGACAATGTAGGATAGAATGTTAGAGGTATTTAATGTAGGACATTTTTCAGGCGCTATACGCTGAATGTCCCAAACAAAGCTATGTATAATAATATTGTGCGTAATTGAAATGAACTGGGCAGCAATGTAGGAAAAAAGCGGGCAGCCACAGAGGCTTCGCCCTCGAGATGTTTACTATGAAACAATTTGCCGAGAGTGAGACTTGCTATGAACTAGATCTTTAAGCCATGATTTATACCGAGATTTAAACCATATCTGTTTTGACATTGATTAACCAAGATATTATCTTTACATATAGAAAATCCGAGTAAACAGATCCCGAGGAATGATAGAAACTGAGTAAACAGATCCGAGGAATGATATGAAATCTGAGTAAAAGATCCCGAGGAAATGATAGAAATCTGAGTAAAACAGGGTCCCTCAGCACCGGTTTTTTTTATCCACGTTCCATATCGCCATCACTTAAACCATGCATGAGTCTTAGCACTGCTATGTCATTTTCCTACCTATGGTGATAGTGATATGGACGGCGCTTGGGCTGTCCGCCCTCGGGATGTTTTACAGGCAATTTGTCCTTGTTGAGACCTGCTAAACTAGATTTAGCCATGATATAAACCTTTACAACCTGAGACAAAACTAATGATCGGAAAACATAAATGGAATCAAAGTTTTAATAGTGAATTGGAATAAGCTCCGCAGCGTAATAATGGCTAGTGCGACTGAGGAATCAACGTAAATTGACCAAGTTAAATCGTCGTTGAAGCTGTGTAGAATAACTGTGTTATTGTATATTCGGTGTTGATGAAAACAGCATCGCGATCACGGATAAAGGCGAAAAATCGGATCAGTTTGTCTGTAACATGTTCGTTGAACTTGAAAGAGAAAGTTTATTATTTGTGTGTTTTTGAATTCTGTAGTTAGATCTCAATCGCAATGCAGAAAAAAAAGGAGTTAGAACTCAAAAGCACACACTCGACCAAGACCCTATAAAGCTTGTACTCAAACTTCTACTGAAACGTAAACATCTGCTTTTAAAAGTCATCTCCGAAGCTCAATAAACTATCAGAAGAAAAAGAGTTCCATCCGATGTTTACATAAAGAAACGATCTTACACCACGACAACGAGAATAAAGAACAGTTTTGTGAGGTTCGGAACAAAAAAAAAAAAAAAAAAAAAAAAAGAAGGCGCGAAAGCGGCGAGGGATGTCGATGATTCCGAAGTTTGGTAACATTAGTCCTGTCGCTCTTCTGACGTCCCTTGTGCCCATCTGTGCTCCATATTAAATGCCCTTAGATCAATAGCTACTCTGGTAAAATAGGAACGGAGTTGAGACTCTCTTGAGCGCCTAACCCAAGAATCCATCTAATAGATTGTGATTGTTACGGAATCTTCTTGGCTTAGTCTTCGCACGATGAACCTGTTTTCAAAAATCTCCTTATTCCATTTCTTTAGGTGTGACCGTGCGAGAACAGAAGGTGTGGCGCGTGTGGCAAACATTGGATAAATTCGAGCTTGAATGTGTTAATCATTGTGAGTCGGTATTCTTGAAAATGACATACAACAACATGAACTTTATCTTGTAATCGTGTTTATATTCCCACATCTCAACCTCCTCGCAGTCTATAGGCATATATCAGACAGTTTAATGGATGCGGGTTGACAAATCTCTTTCTAAGGGTCTCCTGATTTTTCAAAGTGATTTTTGGCTGGTTGACTTTAACAAATTTGATTGTTCTTCTCTTTAAAGATTCATATGATTTTATGAGACAAGGTTGTGCGTTCCTACAAGGGGAGAGGTTTAATCCTTGAACATAAAATTCTTTCGTGCGGTCAGTAGTTCAATTGATGCGGAGTGAATTATCAAAAGTGCTGCACTAGCTCTAGGACCACGCATCTATCCCTTACGTGCGACGTGTGATCCACATTGTCAAGTTCTTTCTCGTTATCATTCCATACTGTAATGATTCATTGCACTGGTTTTCTGAAAAGAAGGATCACCTAGTTCTTGGTAGAAAGAATTCGATATATCTGTGACTTTTTGTCTTAAAACTTGATGAATGTTCCTTTCATGAGAGTTCACTTTTGAAGAAGATATCGACAAGAAAACACAGCCAACATTATTTGCGGAACGTGGCCAGCATACAAAAATTTTGGGGGGGGCAAAGCCTTTCTCACGTACCGTATACAATATATAGTAGATTGGATACCGCTCGTACTCTCCAACATTACCTTCTAATATGCATATAATACGTGACTATATACGCAATATTATCGATGTTTGTGGAATCGATTGATAAATAGCATTTATGTTAACGTTCGCTTAAGTTACCATGAATGGAATACAGAAGTTTAAAAACACTGTTAATGCAGTAAAAAGACATATTTTTTTAGAGAAAGTTAATAAATTCTCATCTTCAAAAGTAACAAAAGTGACGAAGAAAATTGCAATATTCTCAAAATATGCAGAAGGTATGACGAGTGTAATAGCCGATTCAATAATTAATTCCAGAAGCTTGTGTAAAATACTCCAAAACTAGGATATTCGATTTCTTTATGATCGCTCGGTTTTTAGAACTTTTGGCTTATAATCGAATTTAATATTATATAACAGATTTTAAAAGAATAGATTAATGATGCTAATTTGAAAAATAGGGAACAGGAAGTTTATGAATTGCGAACTAATCAAGTAAATTGCAAATTAATCTTGAAGGACCGAGAAAACTGAAAAGCTGCCACTAAATTTATCACATGAATAAAACAATCCTAAACTAGTTTAATAGAATTACCGTATTAAAAAAAGTAAAGTATCATTTTCCAATGCTGCACTATGTTGTTGTGAAATTGCATCTGATGTTTGTAGACACAAAACTGCACTGTTTCGGGATTTGGAGTACATTTGCTCTGACCTTATGAATCGACTATAAACTGTACATACAAAGAATCTCTGATCCGACCATGACCGAATTTTATGTAAAGAAATTGGTCCAAGGTTTGGTTCGTTCTATAAGTTTAACAACATCCATTTTGAAATTTTTTGTAGCAAACTATACCTACGAATAGAAAACTTTCTCATGTTGAGAAGGTAGAATCATGATGATTTATTCAAGTGATAGTAAGCTGCATAATATTTTCATAATACAAATCGGTTACATCGGTTGTCGCTAAATCTGAGAAGGAAGATTGTCTTTTTTACAAATTTCTAGTAACTCATAAAACATCCGGTCCTTGAGGTGAGACCACTTTATCAGTTTGAGATGATTTAACGCATGGATTCATGGTACAACTATATTTCTTATAAACTCTAAAACGTAATTTCAGAAATTACCAAAAAAAAAAAAAAAAAAAATAAAAAAAACTAAAAAAAAACAAAAAAAAAAAAAAAAAAACAAATACAGAATTTGATTGCCGTCTGCGGGAACGCGAAATAAATGCCTTGAGCACATCTCCTAATGAAATCTTGGATGTTGCGTATGGGAATAGGACATGAAGCAAAAGCAACATGTGTTAGCCTCTTTTGGGTCATAGTTAGACCTCAAAGTAAAGTTTTCAACCATAACCTTCGAAGTGCCTGAACGAGTAGCGCTCTGCTGATGCAGCTGAAGGTTGGGTGCGGGCACACACAGAAAGTAATTGAAGTAGACCGTACCAACCTGATCGAGAGAAGTGCGTCCCTTAACCAGTGTTCTGATTCGAGACCTTCAGTTCATTTATGACAGAGAAGGCCCGACGCAGATTATCTTTCTAGCGATACGGGGTAATAACAATAACTGGGCTGGAAAGTTTGTTCAATGTCAAAGTCACTTCCATACTGTAATTAAGGTAATCTGTTAAATTGGTAGAGAAGATGGTAGGTTGCCAGTCACGTAAGCACTCAGACACAATTGTCTCTATGGTCACACAACGTTTTCCATCGGAAAGGTTGGCAAAACCTCCTCTCCAATTCTCCACCACACACATTATCCAAAACTTCGAAAAATAACATTTACGAAGCGTTTCCTTCGAAGGTCAAGGTAAGCCATCGGGGAAGGTGAATCGGGCTGTTCCAACCTGTAAAAAATGTGAAAATAAACACATTAAACAGTGCAGTCCGTAATGACGATAGAACCATGAGCACACTAATATAAAATAACAAATAATTAACGAATCAAATCTCAGAAGCGTCACAATATATATTCATATTCGAACTTAAAGTCATATTCGAGGTAGCAACATTTCTGTTTCAGATTCTGAAATATCCAAATATATCTAATTTAAAAATGGAAGAAAATTGAATTACGCTTAGGTTAACGTATCAAGTTTTATAGTGCGATGAACTCGTACGGTAAACCACGTTTTCCATAAAGGAGTATTTTTAATAAAAGTACATTTTTCATTGAGTTGAATTGGTAAATTAAAACGATTAATGTTGTATAACTTAGATAGAGTATAAATTATAACTGTGTTGTCTTTTAAAAGCAGAGATTTTATTTTCAATCTGTCAACTCTTTCGGCCCTTACCTTCGTGGAATCTGTCGTGGTCGTTTTGGTTTAGCCATCTTCAAGCCAAGTGTACCCCGCTTCAACCTCATTCTCATGCCACAAGAGTCCTGAAAGGCCATGTCAGTCCGCATGGAGGAAAAGAGTCTGTAGTAAAACGTCCGACTGAAGTATTTTGCTCCCATTGCCCGTATATCCTGGTTTCTGCCAACGCCTGAGCCAGTTGCTCGCAGGTCCTACGTATCTTGACTGCAGCTTTCCAGACAGAAAAGTGTTTTCGTTTTTCTGCATTTTCCTTTTACAGTATTTCACCGACGATTTTCGTTCATCTCTTAAAGCATCTCTATCTTCTGTCCGAGTTTTCAATGTCTCCTGTATTCGCTGATAGTTTTTCAGAACCTATCTACAGCTTTTACTCGCACTGCCCACCTTGTTTGGACAAAGTTGGAAGGAGTCCCGGAACAAGGCAAGCGGACATCCTCATCGGAAAATACCAACAATGACATTGGAGTAGACACTATACGTCTCTTGCTCGACTCCAAGATAAGTATTAGTTACCTCCTTTACAAGGATCATTGCGTCAACATCATAAGCTCACTACGTCGAGTAAGTAATTTCTTGTAGAGCTAAATCCACGAGTGATTGCTGCAATGAACATAGAGTGACTTTGCTGAATGTCATTAATTTCTTTTGCACTCCATTCAAATGACCTGACATATTAGCAGCACCATCGAAAAACAATGACCGCGAAGATTATCAATGCTTAAACCGAGTCCGTGTATGTGAGCATGTCTTTAATGGCTTCAAATATGTCATTACCACTTAGCTCGAATCGCTTTGAGGCCGATACATTCCCACGAAGCTCCTTCGTTCACTTCTAGCGTTTGACTATCATTCCATCTTATACAAAGACTCAACTGCTCATTTCCCTGCAACATCAGTAGTTTCCATCACAAATTATTCCATAGAATCAGGACTTTTTTCTTAACATCGGATACTAGCAATCGTTGCACCTTATGGGCCATTATCTCTAAAAATTTCCATTTTGAATTTTACCATCCAGGTAATTGTTTCTTCTTTCACAACCACCCTTTCAATTCAGGAGCTTTTTGTTTCTTTTCTTCTTTCTTTTTTGTCTTTTTTTTATTTTTTTTTGTTTTTTCTTCTTTGCTTGTTTTTTTTTTTTTTTTTTCTTTCTTTCTTTCTTTCTTTTTTTTTTCTTTTTCTTTTTCTTTTCTTTTTTTCTTTTGCTTTATCTTTTTTTTTTTTTCTTTTTCTTTCTTTATTTTCTTTCTTTTCTCTTTTCTTATTTTCTTTTTTTTTTTATTCTCTCATTTTTTCTTTTGTTTTATATTTTTTTTCTTCGCATCTTTCCTCTATAAGTAACACCGAAAATTGCCATCATCGTTGTGTAGTCCGCGTAGTGGCTTGTCCTGTTCGAGCCAAATATCGTACAGAGCTTAGCACTGTCAACATAGCGGTGCGTGCCCGTACCGCTGATCTCTCGATTGTTTTTACGATCAGATCGTATACTGGTGTTTCCCCAGGTTTTCTTTGAATTAGGAATTCTACTGCTTGTCGATGGTGAGAACTTTTAGCGTGATTTTTCCAAACTTCTCGGGGCCTTTTCTTCCAGTTTTTGAAACCTTTACATTCGAAAGTCAAATCACGTTCGACCGACCGTTGACAATCAAATTTCCTCGCTTGAACGCACGTGAGCAAGCACAGAACGCTATCTTCAACGACATCGTAATGCAAGCCATTTGTATTTCCTAAACCAACCATGTTGACTGACACCCGCCCTTCCAACGACTTCTCGGAAATGTGAAATCAGTTGGCAGGTATGTGCTGTTCTTAGGTTACACTCAGTTTTGAAGAAGCCTCTTCATCCTGAACAACACTGGAGGGGGTGGCGAATGTTGATCCGCGGTTGTTGGAACATCTGCCTGTTCGATCCTCCCTCGAAACATCTTGCCCCGTACTGGCGATTTTTTGAGAAGTTGGCGATTCGTTTTTCTACATTTTGGGTTTCAACCGGCCTTCTTCGGCCTTCAACCATGAATCCAATGTAGTCGATTTTGATGGACCACGTGTAACATCTAAAAAGCAAGGATAATAACTAGTTGAACTTATACTAATTCGATGTTTTGCAATGGACATTTGACAAGTTAATTTACATTTAGGAGTCCTGAGTTAGTTTTCTTTCATTGCTGTTATTTGAAGCAATCATCGATTTCGAATTTATCAATGTCGATTAATCTCAGTTTGATTAACGGCCAATTCCACGTAAGAGGATTTTGTATGCTTATGTATTTACTCCAGTTCTTTAATGTAACCTATTATATGGCTCTGACAAATACATGTGTGTTATTGTGTGTCGTGTAGAATAAATAAGATCTTAATTCTTAAACTAACTACCTCCAAGATAAGATGAACCACCATCTTATGATCGGAGCTGCTGGCGAATTGAATACAACATTTAACTTCCGTTCTCATCGCTCAGGTGGTCCTTCAACAGTTGGTTAGGGGGGGCCGATCAGTGCCTGCTAGATTCATCGACTGTCGAAGTTGTCGTATTTCAACACTCCCCAGACAAAGGTCATCCGGAACAAGGTAGGGGTGGAAGAGTCAAACTAAATTTATTAAGGTGGCCCAACTTATCTACAGGACATTCTAACTATTGCCTAATCGTGTGATACAGCTAAGCCATGAGTTTTTCTTCCGTCGACTGCTTCGTTGAGCGTTACTCTAACGCTTTCCCACCAAAGACAATCACCCGGAAGTTGGCCCGGTGGCGAGGACTGTCACGTCGAAGTATGTCGAATCTGCTGTCAGAAGAAAAAGCAGGAAACGACGCAGCGACAGGGCTCTGGTGCCGCTGAGGAGGTTACTACTACCGCATACCTATTTTAATCACCGACCTTGAGTGTAATTGCATTCATCATTTTATTTCATCACGTCACTCATATACTTACTAGGTATAAAAATTAGAACAGAACTGCAGGGAGGAAAAATGTGATTGTTCACTGTTAGTACAGCAGCGCACATGTAGAATGATCATAGAGCTGGATGGGGTGTTGGCGCGGCTTTCTCTGTCTACAGAGGACATCGCATCGAATCCTATTGTTAGAGGCAGCAACCACGCTCACACAGCCTCGAGTGGAGGAGACGACTTGACAACGCGACAAATCAATAGAATCATGTGAAGGCGTAAAGCGCACGCCATCTCGATATGAAGAACGCGTGAATATAGATATTAGGTTAAAGATACGGCTTTTAGATATTGTGATTGGAAAATGGAAAGAAATGTGCACAACGCACGGATCAAATTCACCTGATGGACTTTGTCCAAGTTAATGGATTAAACAGCCTCTGGGCATCGTATCCCACAAATTTCAGATGCAGTCTCAACAGGACGTCCACATGCACCGACACTTACAAAATCGTTTCTCTCGCAAGTTTAATGATAAACACAGATGTGTTGAATAATTCATTGACCTGCAGTAAAAGCTAAAGGAAGGCGAAACACGTTCGCTAAAGCAGACAAAGAATCATTCAGTTCGGACTGAAAATTGATGAAATGTAAGCAAAAGATGTAGCAAATTTCTCTTCACGCTCAGATGATAAGTTATTACTGTATATATAACTAGACTTTTTAGAGGGGGCAAAATGAGTGGTCTCCAAATCTTAGGGGGGCAGTTGCCCCCGCTGCCCCCCCTGCTGGCACGTCCCTGACTATTTTACTCTAAGTTTTTTAATGCTTATCTGTTATTCCATGCCATGTTGTTACCATCACTTCACGAGACAAACCATGGATGACTCCGTATCTAAAAGACATGATCAATAAGAGATGGCTTGCCTTCCGTGAAAGGAATTTTCAGCTCTACAACTATTACAAGGAAAAGTGTAAACTGGAAATAATCAATTGCAAAAATAAATGGGTGCAGTATTCTATGAAATCAAGAAATAAAGTATGGAATGTTGTGAATGAAATTAAAGGGAATTTAGTCAATGATCCATTGTCAAGTATCATATCAAATTTTCAAAATGTTGCAGCTGCTGCAAATGCTGTAAATGAGACTTTTGCAAATTCATTTACACGCAGTGATTTTTTGTTAAAACTAGGCGATGATGACTGGTGTCCTCTGTCGGATCTTCAGGATGCATTTACTTTATTAGAAAGCTTGTCAGCTACTAAAGCCACTGGTTGTATAAAATAGCCAAGACAATATATTTAAAGCCACTGGCTCTGATGGCATACCTAACATATTTTTATAAGATTGCTTCTCCTTTTATATCAGAGCCTCTATGTCATTTAATCAATTGTTCAATCGCCAACGTAAAGTGCCGTCAGTTTTTCAAAAAATGTATTGTTTCACCGGTTCCGAAATCTACGCCTGCTTCTATTGACCAACTAGTCTGATCAGTTTGTTATGTACACCAGCAAAGTTTTTAGAGTCCCACGTCCTGAATCACATGAGAGAACACTTTCAGGAAGATTGTCCTTATTTTCAATTTGCATATAAAAAAGGCTCTGATACTACATGCTGCCTGATAAACATGCACAATGCTGTTACTGGAATTCTAGATCGCTCTGAAATCGGCTGCTGTATGTTATTGAATTATGATTTTTCGAAAGCTTTTCGATAGTATTTGTCATGAGATTTTGATTGAAATGCTTTGTGTTTTAAGTTATCCTTGTGGCTTCGTGAAATGGCCATTTTCATATTTGAGTGATCGCTATCAATGTGTTAAGTTGGGCAGTGTTTTGAGTTATCCTTTGAAAGTCACTAGTGGTGCAGCTCAAGCTCTTTGTTAGGACCTTTTCTTTTTACATTTTATTGTAAAGACATCAGGCCCTTGTGTAAAAATACGATTGTTTCTATGTCCGCTGATGACATTTGTGAAGTTTGTCCTATTTTTAAAGAGTCTATTTCTGAATCCATCGAACTTATGTTGTCTGAATATAATTGCATCAAAGAGTGGTCCTTGTTAAATAGTTGAAGCTGCATGCTTCTAAAACGAGAGCACTATGTATTAAGAAACGAAATTTTAAAGTCTACTTTCGTTTTCCTTTCCTTGTTGTCAAAGAGTTGAAGATCTTGGTCTCGTCTGGAATGATAGTCTTACTTGGGTTGATCATTTTCGAAATATTTTTAAGATTTGTTCAAAAAGGTTGTCCATGTTGAAGATCTACGTAACATACTAAATCATGACGATCTATGGTTTGTATTCAAAGGTGTTATTCAAAGTGTTCTGATGTATTGTACATGCTTATTCGGCATATTAGACACTGAATCGTTAAATTTCATCGATTGCCTATTTAAGTGAGCGCGTAAATAGATATGCCCATTCCAATGTAATTGTAGAAACTTTTCGTCAACTTTTCATGAAGAACGTTTGGCGGCCTTCCGATCATTGTTTTACAAATGTCAAGCTGAGAATCACCCTTTATACTCCATTGTACCGTGTTATGACTCTAAAAGACTAAAAGTTCAATTTTGTCGAACATCTTTGAGACAAAATTGTTTTGTTATTATGTCAACGTTGGTAATCAATGAATTGACTGATCTCATTTCTGCTGTTCTTCATGTCCTGTATCTGATCTTGACGCTTGAAATTTTTGATTTTCATTTTGTAAATACAAAGTAAGTATATAAGGTTGATCTTCAATGGCAGATGAAACGCTAAAGAACCATCTAAAGCACAAAAATGTTGTTAAAATAGCGAGCAAATATTCCTTTCTTCTCATTCCAGGAAATATTTGTATTAGATGCATCTTCAATATGTAGATAAACAATATCTGAGAGCCAAATGACACGATTTCTCCACTGTTTCATCTATGAAGCCATATTATTCAGAAATGACACGTTCAACAACAAAATTGATGTGAAAAATGAATAAAGCAGTAAATTTTATGTAGGAATCACTAGGATAATGAAGTTGTCACCAAATATTCTAGCCACAGTGTTTTCTTGAAATTGATGAATATGAATATCTGAAAATTATTTTGGCGAAAAAAGATGGCGGATTTGTCGCCACAAAAAATACATTAGAGTAATGGGGAGTTTCCACACTTGATATATTTAAACACTTTGGGTAAATATATACATTATTCTATTCTATTCTATAAAGTGTACCAGATTATTACATAGTTGTAGAATCGTATTTCAGAATCCCTTCTATATTTGATAAAATTTGTTCCCAGGGAAAATCTTGGTAGAGAGGGATTCTATCGCGGATATCTGTGGTCCTAATGATATGTCAACTTTGTAATAGTTAGAGGAGGATTTCATGTGATTAAGCCGGGATAGGAGGACGACTAACCAATTTACTGCGCGAGGGCAAAATTGGTTAGTCGTCACGAGTTATCGTCATCGTGAGTGGAGTTAAAACATCCTCTAACTGTTTTAGAGAATGCCACTCTTATTTCTAGGCCTGGACAGTGTGCCCTAGGTCACTCTATTTGGGGCATATATAGTTTTTTAAAAATCATTGTTCTTAAGACATTTATTTGTAGATATCTTATTAGATATCTACGAGATCTGACTTATCCATGCTAATATTCATCCGGTTGTCTTGGTAATGCTCTATGTTTTTAGCACTAATATCTTGCCTTCAGGCCTGGGAAAATAAACCTAGAATTTTATCAGGATATTGAAATAGCATTACAAATAATAGTGGCATTCTATAAATAGCGAATAGAGGATAGCTATACGATTCTCTGACATAGCTCGTGAAATTATTTGATATATCCCTCAAGATTCATAATAGTTATTTACGCAACTAGTGCAAAATATCCATCTTTGTTGCTTTCTTCGAGGTCAACATATCTATGCACGAGCCCGAAGGCGAGGGCACAGAATGTTGATCGAGGAGAAAGCAAAAGATGGATATCTTTGCACGAGTTGTGTAGGTAATTTCATTTTTTACTGATATCATGACCATTATGACTAATCTAATTCTATGGTGTTTGATGAGTTACAATAATAAGCGGGTTTTATATAATTCAATCGCATATATCTATATAGAAAATCTATAATTCAACCAGTGCAATAATGAAAATGGTACTGCACGCCTGTGCAGTAATCTGCTTTACAGGTAAAATAAAGTGACAGGATATCTACATTATACGCACGGTGAAAAATAAAATAATTTCTCTCTCTCTATATCCCAGAGAATCGCATAGCCATCCATCCTTAATCCATTACATAGATAGTAAAATTACATAATTGAGTTAAGCGGGCATGGTTTAAGTAGTAGTTATACGATAGACAAATGTGGTGCATGGAGATTTATTTACATAGTTTCAAAACACTCGTATTCTGCATAGATCACGAGCTTTAGCTATGAAAATCTCCATGCATCACATTTGTCTATCGTATAACTATTTCGTACCATAGTAATCAGCACAAGACAATGATAAATAACACCCTGCTCTATGATTTTGACCTTCATATTCAAAAGTCAGTTACTTTCACAGTTTTTAATTCAGCTATGGAAGCAGTTAGTTCAGGATGTAGTTCTGCTGTGTTCGATTTAATAATTGTGACATTGACGCATGAATGACAGAAATTAACAAAGCCAAAACACGATAAAACATTAGGCCTAATTGAAGACTTAACCACACACCAGGGAGATTGTCAAAGAAGTCGAGGAAAGTTGTTGGATGATGTGCCAGCACCAATTCAATTTTTGTATCCCAACATATGCGATGAATAACGAAGGTTTGGAACATGAGAAATTTTAATGAAGGAGACAGTACTGGAATCGTTTTCGAATTTACAGGAAACCCGGATGAAGCAATCAATGACTTGGAAATATAATAAAGGTAGACTGATGAAGCCATCATATTGAGCAAGAAAACTGCCACAAAATTGTTTAATTGTATTCTAAAATTGGCTCTTGCAAATTTGCTTTTGGAAGGCATCCTTTGTGTTTGATTTAATGGACATTCCCAACATTTCAAAGGAATATGTTTCTCAAACGAGCAGTCAAGTAATAAGCTATCAAAGATAATCAAAGCAGTGACACAAAAGTAGCAAGTAAAGTTAATTTAGCTAATTTAGTTAATTTGATGTCAAATCCGAAAAGCCTCATGGTGCATAACCACCTGTACAATCATATCAAGCCCATGCTACAAGATAGTCAATCAGGATTTCGCAAACACCATTCCTTTGAGATGTCTCTACTAAATCTGGTTGACAATTGGACAGAAAACATTGACAACGGTCTTTTGAATGGTGTTCTTATAGTAGATCTTAAGAAGGCCTTTGAGCTCATCAATCACGATATTCTATTGAACAAACTTGGGATGTATAACATCACCTCAAAGACTTTGGATTGGTTCAAGTCATACCTAGGAAATAGACTGCAGGCAGTTTCGTTCAAAGGTGAGCTCTCTACCTAGCGAAGTTCTCCTACAGGTGTCCCCCAAGGTTCAATCATTGGACCGCTACTCTTCCTGATCTACGTAAATGATTTGCCCCTGAATCTACCCCCTGAAGTTCAAGTTGATATGTACGCGGACGATGCAACTCTCACTGTATCTGGTAAAACTATTGATGATGTATCAGTCAAATTGCGAGGAGCTGTTAATGCAATTGAAATTTGGTGTGAAAACAACAAGATAATTATGAGCAAAAACAAATCTAAAGTAATTTCTGATATGCACAAGTCAAAGAAGACTACAGATTGCTCAGCGACTGCACTTTGTATCGTGTGATACGGAGTTGGAAACCGTTCAGAAAGCTAAAATTCTTGGAGTTCATGTCGATCAAAATCTGACTTGGCATGCTCATATTGACTCTATTTGCCGACAAATATCATCCAATATTGCATTGCTAAGAAGAATTAAGCAGTATCTTCCAATCAATATGAGGAAAATGTTCTACTACGCCTACATCCAGTCCCGGTTTGACTATTGCCTTGCTGTTTGGGGTTCTTCGAGCCATCTCCAAAGAGTGATGAAACTCCAGAACATAGCTGTCCGCGTAATGTTAAACAGCTCAAAAAGCAAAAGTTCCAAACCTCTCTATGAAAAACTTGAAATCATGCCAGTCAGAGATCGTGTCGTCTACAGGCGGATACTGCTAGTCTACAAGGCTATGAAGAGACTGAGTCCCACGTATGTTCAGAATATGTTCTCCATCAGGAGATCTGACAGTTTAGTGACTCGATCAATTTCTTCCGAAAAGTTATTTATTCCTAAAGCCAAGACTAAGTTGAGAAAAGACACTTTTCGTTTCAAAGGCGCCGAACAGTACAACTGTTGCAACCAGAATGTAAAAGAAGCAACGTCCGTTTTGACTTTCAAACGTCGCTACATGAGCCATTTCTTTGCTAACTTTTGACTTACTTCTCCTTTCTTTTCATGTTGTTAATTTCGTTTGAGGACCATTGTAAATTAGCTCCCAGCTACAAATGTTATCCTCGTTAAATATAGAATTTATTATTATTATCATTATTATGGTGGCTACTTCTAATGGTAGACCGATGAAGAGTGAAATAGAAGTGGTTAGTAAACAAAGAAAACCAAATGGAGTCTGGAAATGCATTATATCGTGATATCAACGCTATGTAGTGATGTGTCATAATCAAGGCAACATTAACTTTTCGCATGGTATATATATATTCTTTTTCTAGTAAATGAATCGAGCCAACAGTGAAAATGCTATAGAGCATGCTCTAGCATCAATTGTGAAAATAACTAAACTATTCTTAGAAATAAGCATTTCAGTAATTTTCACTGTTTTTAATTATTTTCACACTTTCATGGCAAACTATGAAATTATAGAAAGTTATTCTTTTATGTCCTGTGAAAGAATAACTAATAACTATGGCACAAAATGCTATTGTATGTAACTCTTGAGAAGTATATTAATATTGCAATTCTTGATCACTGTTAGTATTAGATAGAGTACTTATTTCGAATACTTTAAGAAGATAAAGCACGAAGACCGAAGGTCTGAGTACTTTATTTTCTTAAAGTATGAGAATAAAGTACTCTATCTGATTTAAAGCATGTTTGCCATTTGAAAGCAGTGCTATATTTTTCCCATGGAAAATAAAGCATCGGTGAGGAAAATATAGCTCAGTTATCCTAGATATAGCTGTTACTTATCGGAAATGGACATAAATATCCATGCCAATCTATTAGATTGCACAGAGCGCGAATGGATGAACGATCCAAATCTATGTATCTGCGATTCAAATTTCATAGTCGTAGATCCAAGCATTTCATCACTTCAAATTCGGACACTTGCTTCTACTTACCAGCAACAAGCGATTTAGTAATCATGGAAGAGGCCCCTGCTTTTCTTGGCGATTAACTTGCTTTCCAAATGGTATATATGGAAGCACATCGCAAATTGATGCATATGCCCAGGAATCAGTGATGGGCTTTCTTAACAATGACGATG
Source organism: Prostheceraeus crozeri (assembly GCA_907163375.1). Taxonomy (NCBI): domain Eukaryota; kingdom Metazoa; phylum Platyhelminthes; order Polycladida; family Euryleptidae; genus Prostheceraeus; species Prostheceraeus crozeri. The sequence goes on from CAJQUW010005287.1 coordinate 229,466, forward strand.
TGGATCTTGATGACTTTCTCGATATTGAACAAACATCTTCAAACGCTAATTATTCGTCTACAGGGAGCAGCCGTCAAACCATGCCTGATCCTTCAATTACTCCAACTTCCTCCCAAAGATTTGTCGCCCCTATATCTGATGCAACTTTTCAAGAGCTAAATCATTCTGTTGTTCCCAAAAACACAATATCGAGGGATACTTGGGCCCATATAGTCCGGGAGCTAGCGTGAAGTTGTGCAGGGAACGAGGTAGTACATAAAACTTTCACATAGCATAGTACACCTCTAACCTACTGCAAAACTTCGCGTCTGCCGGATCAGATCATTTGCTTTTCAGAAATAGAGATGATAACAAAATCCTATGTATTTCCAGTGGTAAAATTGTGACATTTAAGGTGTTGACTCCATTTTTTCGAATTTTTGCTCATAAAAGTTACACAAATTGGTATTTTGTTGAAATGGTTATTATAGAAATCATCTACAGATCATGATCTTTTAAATGAGTTATCATTCAGTGACAGAGGATGAAGCAAAGTGTACAAACAGACACTTTTTCGTTAAAGTATATCAACAATTTTCCTGAAATTTTCTATGTCAAAATTTGCAGTTACACCAACGAAAAGTGTGTTTGTACACTTGTGAAGGAGGGAGTCTATTTAGTATTCTGCCTGCATGAATTTGACTTCAACATATTTCTATTATGAACCATAACTTTATTCCTGAGGCCTTATTTCGTTATCTCGGCTTCATAATTGACAGCACATTATCCTCAATTGCAACAGTTGTCATACTGGTCGGTTGTGCGCTCTTGCTGTTTATCGGGCTATAAGTTGGTAAAATAGATTCTGGTGGCCCCTGTGGTCTTTACGCGTGGTTTTTGCATTCGTTCGGATCGTTGTTCCCTGGTCTTTCTGTTTCTTGCTTTTTTTCACGTTTATAATATTGTCAAGTAGCGTGAATACTGTTCCATGCTTGTCATTGCCTCCGTGTCCAGATATTCCAGTGTATTGTACATTCATCCTACGTCATCGGTCGCAGTTCATCGTTCTCTATATTGGGTTTCCGTATTGATTGTTAGTGTGCTGACCAGCTGGTATTGTCAGCTGCTGAAATTATAATCAGCTGTTATTGAGGCGTCAGCAAAAGGACCCCTGTTTGAGGAAAACCGGAATATTGATTTTTCCTCACGTGATCAGTGTCGTCATATCGTTGCGTCCTCTTTTTCTTTGGTTGCGGTCGGTGGTTTCTAATCATAGCTATCGGCAGCGGCCTAAGTTTCAATACATCTGATTGTGAGTGATGAATAGCTATTATCATGAGTACGCCAAAAAAATAAAAGAAACACACGTTCAGGTTCAGCTGCTGGTGTTTCGCTTTCTGACATCAAGCAATTACTGAAAGAAACGAAGGATGAAATCATTATGAAGATCACGCAAGATTTGAATGCCATGAAAGTTGAGTTGGAATCGCTAAAATTCAAGATCAATGATATTGAACTTTCTGTGACTACATACAGTCCAACGTGCTATGAAAACGTCAAAGCAGAAATAGGTAGCATCTACCATAAGATAAATAAGACCGAGGAACAGCTTTTCCCATTGCTTTTTGATGAAATGAGTCAAAGGCTTGAACGAATTGATAACATTGTTATTAGAGGTATAGCAGAGGCTAATGATGGGACTGTTGATGAGAGACAAGATAGGGATCGTCAGAATCTGGGTGAAATTTTGAAAGAAATGCAACTTTCTACGATAGAGGTTACTGATATAAAACGCATTGGTCGGTTTCGGCCTGATTTTGGACCGCGTCCTATAAGGCTATCCACTAAAACCTCCAAAGAGAAGCAGGATATACTTAGAAGGAGCAAATTGTTGCGAAATTCTTCGAGGTTCAAGTCCGTATATGGAAGCAATGATATGACGCAGACTCAGCAAGCAGCTTTAAAGGCTCAGAGGCAAGAGCTTAGACGCAGATGAGACAATGGTGAAGACGTTGCTATCTTCAGAAATCAAGTAACTCGGCGCACTGATATTAGAAATTTTCAATGAATTTTTTATCCACGTATCCTCACAGTTATGCCACAGACTCTACTACCTCTTACGTAAAAAAATCCAAAGCTCCGAAGGTCCTTGCTAATGCGAGATCCGTTGTCAACAAATTAGATGAATTAAATGTAACTGTATCCATGCTAAAGCCTGAAGTTATGCTTATCACCGAATCATGGTTACACCCAGATATTGATGACTCTGTTTGCAGAATTCATGATTATATTTCTTTCGTGGTGTTTGCGCTTGGATCCATCAAAGTTTATGTCCAAAAGAAAGACAACCCACAGTGACCAAACCACATTCTATTGAACTTTTGACCTTAGAATTTGTGAACATTACTTGTATCCTGGCTTACGTTCCTCCTAATCTTCGTGCTAATGACCATGAGGCTATTTCTCTTTTCTTGCTGCAAGAGCTTGATGATGTTCTGACTAGCGATGTTGAAGCTAATTTGATGATATGTGGGACTTCAATAACTTCGATACAGCTGTGTTTTCTGAAGATTTTAACTTAAGTAATACAGTTATTTGTCCTACCAGGTCAAACAATATTCTTGACCATGTTTGGATAGATGACGAGCTTAGTCTTCTTTATGAAGAAACAGCGCACATCGGTCCGCCTTTGAGTACTTCAGACCATAATTGTGTTGTTCTGAACCCAAGAGACTCTGACAAATTACATTTACATGACTGTAAACGTGTTGTAGAGGTTTGGGACTATAGACAGCCTAATATTCAGAGTTTGTCTCTATTTTGTCTACGATGGACTTTAACATCTTGAATAATTGTTCCTCCGTGAATGATATGCTTCATATGTTTTATATGAATTGTTATTTTCTGCATCCGAGTGTTTCCAACGTGAGTTTGTGACATTTTCTAAAAGAGACAAACCGTGGATTACTCCTTTTTTAAAGTCTTTCATCAATAAGAGATGGAAAGCATTCAGAGATAAAGATTGGGCTTTGTTCGAACATTACAAACATCGTGTACAGGCTGAGATTTTCAAGGCAAAACTTAAATGGGCTGAAAAGCATTCTAATTCGGTAAAAAGATTGCTGGTCCGTCGTGAACGAGGTGCGAGGCATTAAGGGTAAAGACATGTTCGAAAATATGATAAATGAATTTGGCAGTTGCAATAATTTAATTGATGCTTTGACTACCACATTCCAAAGAAATTTCAATAATACTTTTGACGACGACTTTTACAGTGACATTGCTGACGTTTGGAATTTTTCTGTTTCTGAGCACGATGTATTCAAGACAATAAATTCTTTGAAACTAAACAAATCAGCTGGTCCCGATCATATCCCACCTCGACTTTTGCGCATTGGTGCTTCTCTATTGAGTGCTTCCTATTTCGAGCATTGTCAATGCTTCTATTGCTCAGAGGACATTTCCGAGTGAACTCAAAATTGCCAGAATTCATCCCATTCCAAAGATAAGTGCTCCTACCAACAATGACTTACGTCTTATTTCGGTTCTATCGGCTTTATCCAAGGTCATTGAGAGACTGATTTGAAGTAAAATTAAGACATCCCTTATCCATTGTTACGGTGTAGAACAACATGCATACAGACCTTTGTGATCCACCACAAGTGCGTTAGTGGCCATTACAAATGAAATAAAGGCTCTTATGGAAAAAGATGGTACTATTGGTGTTTGTGTGTCCCTGCTTAGATTTAACGAAAGCGCATCTATCAAATTTCTGCTGTTCTGAAGAAAGCTTCCTCTCGTCTGTATGTCATTCGCGTTCTAAAATCTATGTTAACCCCCTTCCACCAAAACAAATCTTTTTTTTTTTTTTTTCTTTCTTCTTTCCCTTTTTTTCTTTTTTTTTTTTTTTTTTTTTCCTTTGTTTTTGCCGATGGATGCAAATATGCAACCACCTATTCTGACAAAGCGTTGAAGTCTGTTGTCATGATAGCCGCGTCTGATTGGCTCTCGAGGAGTCACCCACGATGCGTACGTTGGCTCAATAACAGTGACTGATTTGGGGAAGCCCAGTAAAACGTGCTGGCGCGTGTATTGAATCCAAACTGATTATTTTCGATTCGACCATATGTCATGGTAAGTATAATCTCGTGTTTATATCACATAACAATGCATTATATAGCTAATTCCACTACTTACCAAGTGATCTAAACGATAATTGTAAGCAAATCAAGTGGTTATCGATACAATAATATTGATTCATTGTGTATAATGGGCCCTGTTTTTCTTGTGGTTGCATTTGTGCATCATTAGGCAAATAGTCACTAAGATTCTGAAAAGTATGGATGCATAAATGAAACCATTCAGGAAATGTCCAGCTCAGGCCAACATTTATGTACTAAGATATCAACAATGTTCTTATTGATGTATACAAAAAAAATTATATTCACAGTGATATGGGTGCCCTTCAAATTTAGCAGGGGACCATTATATTCTGTTCAGGCCCACATAAATTGTGACAGCACAATGTCACGTTTATTTCAAGGATATGAGAGTATATATATTTGCTAGGGTGACCATTATGTTCTGTTCAGACCAAATACTTCCATGTACAAGACATTTCCCATGATCCATGGTAGCCTAACCAACAAGCATATGCTTATCTTCATTCATAATGATACGGTATGGGTACATAGCCAAGTCTAGAAAGGCCTAGGCCTATCAATATAAAACTAAAAGATGTTATATTTTTTACTCTTTAGGATTCAGCTCGACAGCCACGACAATCCCGTCAGAACGCACTGAATCTAGTCTTCAATATCCAGCCAGACGTAAGCGATGATGAACTGATGGACGAGAATGATGAAGGGATGAATTGAGAATTCGATAGATCAAACCATTAACGATGTCCTATCCACTGACTACGATCTTCAGGAAGAGAAAAAAAAACCTTGGGGGATTCTGACGACGAATCAGCAAGTGCTACCAACGAAGACAGTAGACTGCTTGTGGAGGAAAATTGATTTTCGAACCTCAAGTTTAGTGACTTCTGTGGGGAAATAGACTTTCCTGATGAGATAAAATCTCCTTATTTGTACTTCAAAGACTTTTTCAACGACGAAATGTTCGCTGAAATCTCAAACCAAACAAACCTTTATTATTTTCAGCAAACCTGTCGAGTTTTAGATACTACCCATAAGGAAATCGAACTCGCAATTGGTATCTATTTGCGAATGGGTCTTGTCCAGATGGGGGCGGTCCGAGATTATTGGTCAAACTTGCTGGGTTATGAGAAGATTCAATCTGTTATTTCCCGTGATCGTTTCGAGTTACTGATAAGGTACTTACATTTCGTTGACAAAACATGGACAAAATCAAATAGACAGGAATGACAATCGTATATGGAAGGAGAATTACTGGTCCACCGCGTCTTCAGCTGTAGAAGGGAGGCGAGCTGCGGATCTAACTTCTTGAAGATCAGCCCCCGAAGAATCTCAAAGTATTAGATGAAATTTGCGTACCGTACAAAGAAGGCGAACTTCTTTGAGACAATACAATCCTAAAAAGCCCCTCTCGCTGGCACATCAAGCTCTGGGGTCGGGTCATGAACATCTGGACCTCCCTATAGATGACTTCGAAATTTATGGAGGAAAAAAGGTAACGGATGGGAAGACAAACGTTTATGACATTGGTGATGAACTTGGTTAGAACACTCTGCCTGATACGCCATCATTTCAAGCTTTTCGCAGATAATTTCTTTACAACTCTTCCTCCTTGTTTAAATTGATCTAAAAGAGCGGGGATTTGAATTTCACAGGGACCGTTCGTGGCAAATCGAATGCCACCTCAAACTGAAAGACGAGAAAGACTTGTCAAAATCCTGGAGAGGTGGTGCTGCTGATTGGAGAGTAGAAAGTTCCAAAGGGATTTGCTTTTGTCGATGGTTCGACAAAACCCGTTGTGTCAACTTTGGGTATCTACTCACTCAGACCATAGAGGCTCAGAAAAATGTTCGACGATATGGCAGATCGCAAACAGAAGGCTATTTGAGTTTTGACGTATCGTGTTGGCCCTGATAAGTGCTCAGTTACGCAATACAATAAACATATGGGTGGCATAGACTTGTGTGACTCATTGACATCTTGTGTACAAATATCCGGTCACCCGATCGCACAGATGGTATTTGTACATTTTCTACCATTGTGCCAAGTTGCTCTTGTGAATTCGTGGTTGATATACAGACGTGACCATGATCACTTACACGGACAGAACAATAATAAACTCTTTTCACTGAAAAGAGTTTTCAGCGCTTCTGTTGCTGCTGGATTTGATCAATGTCAACTCTTTTCATCATGTGTTGGTCGTCTTTCCATCTTGGAACCCTAACAAAAAGAAGAAGGACTGATATTCCAAGACCACACCTGATTCTAGAATTCAAGGTACGAATCTATATGAACCATTTTTTCCTGTACAAACGAGAAGCGCCTTCGGTGTGCCGTTTATGTCCGAGAGGGTAACAAACATATTCATTCATTTCATGTAGCAAATGCGGAAAAACATTTATGTTTTGAACAAAGATCGCAACTCTTTTTATACTTATCATCAATAAATGATGTGACCATCAAATGAATATGAGTTACCTCCTTTTTACATGCAACTTTTTTACTTCCAGCTCCGATAGATTCTTACATATTAGTCCATATTATTACAAAAATCGAGTGTTTGGCATGCAGCAATGCATGCAGTTTGTATACATAAAAAACGATTTTCAATTGCAATCGATTGCTTTGATATTGGCTTAGGCCCGTAATGATCTATTAGCAAACATCAGCATGTTCAGAAAATTAGTTTTCAAATATTGTAGGTCTAGATGATTAGGTGGGAACTTGCCGAAGGATGCATATATGCATCAATTGAAAAATCTTGAAGAAGATAAGAAACAGTTGCTCTAACGTGAAGTTAATATTGTTTTAATACTGCAATTATAGAGAACGAGATACAAAGCAAATATTTTTTCTGACAAGAGTAAGTGACTTCAGGCAGAAGAGGGTTAAGTAAAAAAGACCTTATAAACGTCTATCACTCATTTTAAAATAGGCGAGTTTGATTATGTTAATGCATCACCTGTTTATTGGCTCCTTAACCTGTAAAGTTGTTACACAAAGCTATAACGATTTCAACGGCGTGCACATAAGATCATTTGTGGTCCTAAATGTCATTGTGATAGCTTCCCTGAAATTGTAAACCTTTTTGAACAGAGGGCTTAATTGATTTCCTTTTGAAATGTGAGAGTTCAACTTTGCATCCGCTCAACCAACTTGATTCCTGAAAGACTACGCTCCATTAAACATTTTCGTGTTCCTTTTTGTCGCACTACCAGGTACTTGAACTCATTTTTACCATGGTCATGTATTTTGTATAATCAGTGAATGTAGTACAAACTGTCTTCATTTTGTCGTAAAGCCATGTCATTAATTCTTTATTTATTCACTTGAACATTGTAAATTCTTGATCATAACCTTGTAATGTAAACGATTATCAATTATTGAATAAACATTTCTTACTTACTTACTTTACTCAACATCACAAGTTTCTAAACCAATGTCTTCATGTTTCAGTACACTCCGAAAAATCCGCTCAATCCGTCGAATCAATTACTCGATCTCATATCTGCCTATCTGTTTGAGTCATTGGTGTTCCCTGTTCTCGAATATGTGTGTCAGTGCTTTCACTGGCTGCCCGAAGTTTCCATGAACCTCCTTCAGAGCGTGATCAATGCTTCAGTTCGTCTGGTGAACAACATCCCTTGCCTTGGCCATGTTTCAGATCTTGGCTGATTATCCATGCGGCATCGTAGGTGATCTTTGCTTAGCCACCGTTGCCTAATAATGTGTTGTTCATGTTCTTATTCTGTCCCATCTTACCCTTGGAGAGCGACTGAGGCTTGTGAGTGACCTTCCCAACCGATCTCGACTCCGCTCTTCATCAAAAGACTACTCATACCACGTTGCAAACTTCAATTAATTTACCTCCAGAATAAACTACTCTCCTAGTGCAGTTCATGTATGGAATAGCCATATATCGGCGAATAGCCTAACCTACCACCAGAATGTCTATCTCAAGAGAACAGTTAAACATTTTTAAGTCATCTGTCAGGCTAAGATTTACATGAAAAAATACAGCTGATTGTAATCTTATTTTGTGTTTAGCTTGCATGTGCTTTTTGAATTTTGTGACTTGACTCCTGAAGCTTTTTATCTATTTGTTATTTTGAATAAAAATTGTCCTTCATTCATTCCATTTCGTGTCCAAGTTACTCCACATATTTTTGGTTTAAGAAGTCATTCTAAATAAATGCATATAGAACTCAGAGTAAGTATATATTATCTATGCGCTGATCACATAGGCCATAATAGTTTTTATTTAAATGACTGAATCCGGAGGCCTATGACTGTTGGAAATTGATGCATTTCATCTCAGATATTCTCGTACGAACATACACCTGGAGACAAAATGGAAAGAAGCAAGATGTATTCTATTTGATGTAATATGCAATCCATTACAATCCAGATGCAGGATTAATTCATTCTAAGAAGATTCAGAGATAACAAAGGGCTTACAAATGCCTGGTTGCTCCATTTGGGATATTTCATCCATTCACCTTTGTTCTAACTCTGCCAGCCAACTACCTTTCAACTTTATAGTTGCAGGTGATTGATTTTAACTATGAGAGAAGACGGAGAAATTGTCTTTCGAAATGTGTACGTTTGAGAGAGAATATGAAAGAATCTGGTAATAGAAACTAATATCGACACAAAACCCTGTAGCCATAACTGTTCCAAAGGTCCTGTTTGATAGTCCTGCATGACAATTACAGAAGCAAGGTGTGTCCTGTCAATAATAAAAATATTATGTCAAAGCTAATCGCTGAGAAGAATGCATGTCTCAAACCGCAATTACCTGCAACCAAGCAGGAGCCACTCTGTTTATTCAATTCCTCCTCCCTAATTTTCGCTCGATCCATGTTATTGTTATCCTATCTAGCGTCTCACATTCATCAAAATCACGTTCAATGCATGCGGTACATCCAATAAATGTAATAACAAGCAGACAACAGGGTTGAAACCGGCAGGGTTTTGGTGATCATTGTCCTCTGTATTAATTGTGTGAAAAAAACAATCTGCTTCCCCTTTGTTTGTTCAATTGTACGGACGAACTATGAAATTGTCTCTGTAACCGATTTGTTGAGGTTGGGCAGCTGCTCCCGTTAGACATCATTCGATTTCTATATAGAATGCTTGAAATACATGAACGTTTTTGTCTAACCAATATTTTTCGATAAGCAATAGTTGCCGATGAAGTCCAATACGGTCCGATACGGACCAGGACATAGCCTGTGTCCGCTTTAATTCTGGTCATCCTGGTCGTACTGACATCGCTTATCAAAGAGAATTACTGATCACCTCCCGAAATTGGCTATTACTCTACCTTGGTGTAAGACCAAGATCCATGGAATTACTCCTGCCAGATCTGTCACTAGTTATATTATATAATCTTGCAGAACTTTTGACAAAAATCGTCGTCCGGTCCATCTTACTTTTCCTATCATCGGTAGTACTAACAATTACCGCGTATCTAATTCTCATTATTAAAGCTATGATGCCGCTCTTTGTGTACAGACAAGAAACGCATCAACTTCACCGTAAGTGGTAGCAGACTAATATTCATAGTGTATATATGCTCATCTCTCGCAACCCGCTCTCCATGTCAGAACATTGCAGCTTGTCATGTATATAATCCGTGTGTTCCACTGACGTGAAACCGACGAAAGGCCTCTGTATATGACTTCGTCAACTGTTTGTACTTTATTATCTTTGTCTCATTTAGTACTTTGACAACACAAAAGTGGATGAAGATTTTTTTTGTTTTGGGATTGGTGTACAAATCAATATCAGACACGCGGTACTTTCACATTTCTATGTTCACATTTTGTGAATTTTAGCTCGAGAGTTTTTCTGGATTGTTGTCCTTGAAACCTTGTTTGCAACGCCGCATCCAATTAAACATAATTCGTGAATATATTATGAAATTCTTATAGATAAACAGACAATTTATTCTCTAAAGAATGAAAGTGGTCACTAGTCGACATAGGCCTAATAAAAGCAAAATAATCAGTCGGCCTGTTTTCAAAAGTTTGAGGCCGAAAGCATGGTTGGCCACAAGTTTCCCCAACCCTGGAGACGGGAAACGGACGACAACATACATCTCCATGCGGATTAAGACAGCCTTTGCTTTCATAGTGCATGTACGAGTATACATGTACTTGCAATAAAATGCTTAGACTGCTAATGGATGACTAATTTGATCAAAAGCATTTCCAGATGAAGCGTTCAGATCCTCCAAAAGACTCAATTTCTTTTAAATTACTGCATTTGTGAAATTCATATTCCTAAGGACTCCTTTCACACTTGCATCTTTCTGTCGTGCTGATGTCAATTGAGTTTTGATATAACTTTCCACTTTGCATTTTAACTTTTGCGAATGTCAATCACACGACCAAGCCATTTCGATCTCTAATTTCTCAGACAGAAAAAGTGCTTGTGTCCATAAGCTACCTGGAAAAAGGCCTTGCACTACAGCTCATCCGAAGACAGATTTCGTGTGTTTTTGTACTTGTTGGCTTCGAAACTAGTAGGAAATGACAGCGGAAATTTTCTGAAATGTATTATAACTCACCTGCAATTTTCAAAGAAGTCCTCCATATTTTACCTATTTGCAGGCATAGAAATCTCAGCAAGCTAATCAATCCTTTTTGTTACAGAAAAGTAGTGTTCCAGTTGCGCCATCTTTTTCAGCAGAAGAATTTTATGAAGATATTTTTTATCAATAGAATTTTTATGAAGAGGTTGCTTTCATCCAACGTGTCAATGGGATCTTCTCTTCGCGATTTTCGAACATTGCAGGCAACATTTCATCATCAACACGAACGTCTCTGCGGTCACCTTGCACCCTTCATTCAATTCGCTGTCTCGCATAAGTCTCGTATAACCAGAGATAGATTGCATTGTCTGCGTGTTTGGGTATAGAGATGGACTTTCCACAATATCATGCCCATCAAGTCACCCGCAATTCAATAACTTTCACCCACACGAGTAAGTGAATGCTGTCGAAACATCGAATTTTGTATATTGGGTATACTTGGGACAATGAGATATCGTGCCACAGGTAAGGCACATTTTTAAAAATTTTGTCTTCTGCAAGGCTCTTACTTTGCATGCCTCCTTCCAATGCAGACGAATGATGAATTTTCAGCCTTATCAGGAAAAACAGGACAGAGAACAGCACTATCATCAAAAAAGAAAATCCCAATTCCATAGAACTCCTGAGAACTAAACATTGTGTTTTGTAATTTGAAAACAAATACTTTTTGACGAAATCATTGCCTGTCATGAGTTGAAAACCAAACGAAAAGCCTCGCTGAGCCAAGGCTAAAAGTGCAACATGGGAGTACAACGAAAGAAACACAAAAATGAAATTTAAATTTCACCATGAGTAGTAAGGCAAGTGACAAACCACTCGACCCGGCGCCCCGCCCCCCCTCCTGGAACGGCAGAGTGTCCGTGGTCGGCCCGGCCGTGGTGCCTTCGGGTCCTGAGTCCCCCCCCCTCTGGAACGACCAGAGCCCCTGTCGTGGTGGTGCCGGCCCAGGTTTGGTTTTCAACAACATGTTTCGCCTGACTCCCCCCCCCTCCATGCAACGAACAGAGTGTGAGACTCGGATGTGTTGGTCCTCGTATGGGTTGACGTGACCGACCCGCCTAGGTTTGACGTGACCCGACCCGCCTAGGTTGACGTGGCCGACCGCCTCGGTTGACGTGGGGCGACCGTCTAGGTTGACGTGGGCGACCGTCTAGGTTGTCGTGGAATGGGTGAAATTGGCTTGCGCAGATTCCCGATTCAGCGTAAAATTCTGCATCGGTAGGGTGAGTTTTCCAAGGCAATTGGCGAGAAAAAATTTTTCTTCAAAATTTTAACAGAGTTTAGAAATTGGGTGGGACGTTTTTGGTGTGTAGCGCCCCAACGAAAGCATCGGATGATAAAACGGAGGCCAAATTTCGAATCTAACGTGAAATTTTGGGTTAGAAAAGGATGTTTCCTCCAGCGAAAATCGGAGCAGTAAAAAAATTTTCGGCTTGACGTCCCCCCCCCCCCCTCCCCCCCCCCCCCCCCTGGATCAGCTTGCTTCGATTTTTGGCCTTCCAAAGTGGAAACGGATTTTTTGTTCGTGCCATCGCTCGTTTGAAAGCTAAGAGTGAGACAAATTCAGGAAAGAATCGGCTTGTTCCTATCTGTCTTCGTTTAGATGTTGAGACGAGACAAGCCCATTTAAGATTTTGGGACATTGGATGAAAAACGACAGAGTTTAGAATTTGGGACGTTTTGGGCTCTAGCCTTCAAAACGAAACGCATCGGATTGGAAAACGGAATGTTCAGAATTTGGAAAATCAGCGTGGAAATTCCTTTAATCTGTAATAGTGACTTTTCCAAGGCAAATCGGCGAGAAAAAATTTTCAACATTTTTCTCGAAAAAACGACAGAGTTTAGAATTTGGGACGTATTTAGTGTGTAGCCCCAAACATGAACAATCGGATGGAGAAAACGGAGGCCAGATTTCGGAATCCCTACGTGAAATTTTGGGTGTAGGAAGGAAACTGGTTTTCTTCCAGCCGTAAAATCGGAGAGAAAAAATTTTCACTGACGTCCCCCCCCCTCTGGACAGCTTGCTTCGATTTTGGCTTCCAGTGGACGGATTTTGTCGTGCGATAGCTCGTTTGAAAGCTAAGAGTGAGACAAATTCAGTGAAAGAATCGGCTTGTTCCTATCTGTCTTCGTTCAAAAGTTAGAGCGGTTACAAGATTTTAGGTCGGAGCTCGCACACCTGAAAAAATCCTAAGTGTCAGAGTGACTTTGTATGGGTAAAATTTTGAAAATTTTCCAAAGTGTGGAATTTCGACCTGGGACCGTCACCAAAACATTTTTCATCAAATTTTGAAATTTCACTGACGTCCCCCCCCCCTCTGGACAGCTTGCTTCGATTTTGGCTTCCAGTGGACGGATTTTGTCGTGCGATAGCTCGTTTGAAAGCTAAGAGTGAGACAAATTGAGTGAAAGAAACGGCTTGTTCCTATCTGTCTTCGTTTAGATGTGAGACGCCATTTAAGATTTTGGGACATTGGCGAAAAACGACAGAGTTAGATTTCGAATCAGCTTGATGTTATTGTCCAATGAGGATCATCATCCAATGAGAATCAAGCATTTCTTTATAAATAGCGAGCCTTCCACAGTGGAGAATCAGGTCCTATCGTTGAATTGTTACGAGTGACGGACG